>VZUI01097820.1:0-17645 GCA_013401135.1 Cettia cetti | reverse complement strand
GGCCTGCACTCAGGCCTGTCCCTGGGCCTACCTAAAAGGCCTCAGGCCTACTACCTGGCCCACTAACTCAGGCTGGGCTGACCAACCTCACTCAGGGAGCAGATCATGTCCCTGCTCCCTGAGAAATTCCACTACAACAGCCTTGTGTGTGTTAGGAAAAGGCACTCTGGAACTTTTTACAGACCACAGCTCTTTCCTCTGTGACAAAGATTACCAAAATTATTGTCTGAGCTGGGAGCAAGGCACAGAAACTTAGCAGTCTTCCCCAGTTGAGCCAAAACTTTAAACCAGCAGGAGAGTGCTTTTCAAATGGCCAAAGAAGGTAGAACTCTGAAATTATTTTTCTACAGTTTTCAAGATACCGTCTCCAGATATGCTTTTGTCTTGGCCTTTTTTATTTTATATATTTACTGTGAAAAAGAAACTGCCATGACTACTCAGCAGTGACATTTTGTATTTACTTCAGCTGAATGCATGATGCTAAACATAACTAACAGCCTTGATTTATAGTAACCAAAAATACCACATGCATTACAGCAGTGTGCAGCAAAAGTTACAGATGTGTTCACAGACATCAGTTTGTGTTAGGGGTCCCTAACCTCTGGAGGCACAGAATTTGAACTGGAAGCTTCAGCCCCTTTCAAGCAGTTTCAAGTAATTTTGCAATAATTGGTCAACATCAAGGACTGAAAAGTATTTTTGACTGCTTTTTCTGGGCTTGCTGAAAGCCCAACTTTATTACAGTCAGACTATAAAAGCCCGGAAGTTTTCAAAAGGGTTTGCTGAGACAACACAAATAAAAAATACTTATAATTGTGTGACTCTATGACAGCAGCATTACCATGTTGTTCTTTTTAATGCCACCTGTAAACCTGGCTTCATTTTTTTTCCTCCTCTATAAACCTTGTTTTCAGTATGCCTTTCAAGTGGGCATTTAACAAGAAGAATTGTATACTAAATATTTTCATATTTCCATAAGGTTTTCTATAAATGATAAAAGAAAACCTGATAAAGGAAATCCAGATTTGTATCTTGTCAATGTGATTTTCCCACTTCTGCTAAAAGATGTCTTTGGCTAACAAAGACATGTATTTTGCAATCTACCTGAAGAACACGTTCTTAACTTAATTGAAACATCAAAAAAATCCTATTTCTGAAATTAGTCATTGATGCCCTTGGCAATATTATAACTATAGATCACTTGTGTGGCGAGGGTAAATGGGCCAAGGCTGAAGACCAAATAAGGGCACTTCCTAAAGCTCCTTTGAACAAAGTAAGGCAGATAGCAGTCCAGGCATTTACATCATTGCCAGCAGCTGGCATTCCTGTAAGCTACACTGACATCACACAGGGGGTGCAGGAGACATTTATTGACTTTGTCACCAGGATAAACACTGCAGCAGAAAAGCAAGTGCTTGACACCACCTTGCACGAGGCACTAATTCTAAATCAAGTTAAAACAAATGCTAATAGACTCTGTCAACAAGTCATTGTAGGTTTGCCCATCAACCCTCCACCTACCCTGACAACAATCATAGAAGCCTGTTCAATCAAAGTGCCAATCTTAAGGAAAACAGAAGAGGACAGGAGGAAGGCATGCACCATCCTTCCATTCGAAGCAGCAGCAGTGGTGCCCCCATCTCCGACGGTCAACATCCCGCACCATCCATTAGTTTGCTTCCGCTGTGGAAAAAAGGGTCATCTGGAGAGGAACTGTCGGGCGCCAAACCCGACACCAGGGACACAGGGAACAGGGAGTGATAAAAAACCCTAACTTTCAAGTGCGAGCTTGCCCAGTGTAAAGATAAAAATAAGGCAGGTTCTGGGGGGAAAGGCCTGAAAGGCCAAAGTGACACTTGTAACGATGCTTTTACCAGACATGACTATCAAACTGATTATGACAATTTAACCAAACAGGACTCTAAAAGAGCCAGTGTATGGCGGCCTCAACAACCGCTTGCACTGGTGACTGAAAAAGCCTGTCTTTTTTCTTCCAGACACTGGACATTACTTGCAGTGACCACCATTGGGGGACAAGAAACAATTTGGGATCTTCACTGTAGGTGCCTTGTCATTGGAGACACAAACGCACTCCCTCGGAGATAGAGATCTCGCCGGCGATGCTTCCTGCAGACCCAGAGGTACTCTGTCTCTTGGCATGCTGCCCCCAGCCTCCATTCTTCCTCCCCCAGGGTGAGGTGATTGCCCAAGTGATACCCATACCACCGGGTATCGAGGCAGATGACAGTGCACCGGAAGTATATTGGGCAGAGGTTGTGGGGCAGGACAAGCCTGTCATCCATTGCAACATTCAGAATGGGTCTGAGACCCTTGGGATGAAGGGCTTGTTAGATACTGGAGCAGACATGACAATCATCCCTGAGAGGTTGTGGCCATCACATTGGGCATTGCAACCCACGGCAGAGCAGATCACGGGTATAGGGGGAACAAAATTGGCTCTAATATCAAAGGACGTTGTGCAGACTATGGGGCCAGATGGGCAATTGGCTAATTTGGGCCCATTCATTGCTAATTACAAGGTTCCCTTGTGGGGACGAGATGCCATGTCCCAATGGGGGGTTCGAATTGAAATCCCGAAAACCCCTTGGGATATTTAATGGTGACCACTGTTGAGCGCCCCACTCAAAAGCTTAATTGGACAACTGATTCACCAGTCTGGGTGGAGCAGTGGCCACTGAGTTCTACAAAATTAAGGGCGCTCAATGAGCTCGTGGAGGAGCAATTGGCTCAAGGGAATATTGAGCCAACTTTTAGTCCTTGCAACTCTCCGGTTTTTGTTATTTGGAAGCCAGGGACAGACAAGTGGTGCCTCCTCCATGACCTCAGAAAAATAAATTAAATCACTGAGAACATGGGAGCCCTCCAGCCAGGGATGCCTTCCCCATCAATGCTCCCCCTAAATTGGAAATTGGCCGTCATTGACATTAAAGACTGTTTCTTTAAAATTCCCCTACACCCGGACGATGCCTCATGGTTTGTCTTCTTGGTTCCCACCACCAACCAAGAAGCCCTAGTGAGGAGGTTCAACTGGCATGTTCTCCCATAAGGGATGAAAAAACTCACCTTCTATTTGCCAGTGGTACGTATCCTTATTGCTGTCTCCAGTCCATGCCGAGGCAGGAGATGTAATTATATTACATTATATGGATGATATCTTACTTTGTGCCTCCACAGACAATGCACTGCATCCCATCCTCAACCAAGTCGTCGGGGTTCTGACAACTGCAGGATTCACCCTCCAAGAGGAGAAGGTACAGAGGATGCTTCCGTAGAGATATCTAGGCCTGCGGATTACTGAGAGGACCATTGTACCTCAAAAACTGGCAATTAACAGTAATCCAAAGACACTTGTGGACCTTCACTCACTGTGTGGGAGTTTGCAGTGGGTCAGGCCTTGGCTAGGAATTTCCACTGAGGACCTAGCCCCTCTCTTCAATTTATTGAAGGGGGGAAGGAGCTGAGTTCTCCAAAGGCTCTGACTCCGGAGGTGAAGGCTGCACTGGAGAAGGTAGAGTACCATCTTACACAGAGACAAGCACACAGATGTAATCCAAAACTGAATTTCAAATTTATCATTATGGGATGCATGTCTCATCTGCAGGGATTGATATTTCAGTGGGACCAGGACCAGAGGGATCCGCTCCTGATCGTGGAGTGGACCTTCCTCAGTCACCAGTGGTCCAAAAACATCACATGGCCACATGAGCTTATGGCCCAGCTGATCAGCAGAGGTAGGAACAGACTGCTGGAACTGGCCGGTGTGGACTTTGAGTGCATACATTTGCCAATCGACTTGACATGTGAAGAGTCGAGCCCAGCAACATTGACAAAGGAACAATTTGAACATCTCCTCCGTAATCATGCGCCTCTTCAGGTGGCATTTGCGGGCTACCAAGGACAGGTTTCAGTTCACGCACCTGCGCACAAATTGTTTGCTGCAAAATTCAAATTGGTGCCAAAAGACAAAAGAAGCCGGAGACCACTTGAAGCCTTGACCATTTTTACAGACACGTCCGGGGGAACCAAAAAGTCAGTAATGGCTTAGAGGGACCCCAAAACTCAGCAATGGGAGGAAGACACTGAATATGTGGAGGGGTCTCCACAGATTGCTGAGTTGGCCACTGTTGTAAGGGCCTTTGAGAGGTTCCTGGAACCAATCAATTTGATCACCGGTTCAGCATATGTGGCAGGTGTGTTAGCCAGGGCAGAACATTCCGTCCTGAAGGAGATTTCAAATAAACAATTGTTTGAGTTGCTCTTGAGGCTAATTTATGCTGTCTCCCACCAAGAGCATCCATTCTATGTCATGCACATAAGATCCCACACTGATTTGCCTGGTTACATTGCGGGGGGAAACAGTCAAGCTGATTCTCTGGCCGCCACCCCAGTTGGTTTAATAAATGTTCCAGAACTGTTCCAGCAAGCAAAGCTAAGCCATCAGAAGTTCCATCAAAAAGTGCCTGGGCTGGTCAAGCAGTTCCACCTGAAGTGGGACCAAGCCAGGGCCATTATGGCCACATGTCCCCAGTGCCAGAAGTCCACACTTCCGTCGATGGGTGTGGGGGTGAACCCCTGAGGACTGAGCAGTTGCAACATCTGGCAAACCGACATCACACAGGTCTCTGAATTCGGCAGACAAAAATATGTGCACGTCTCTGTGGACACCTTCTCTGGAGCGGTCTATGCCTCCGCCCATGCAGGTGAGAAGGGGGAGAATGAGGTGAAACACCTGCTGCATGCTTTCTCTGTCCTGGGGGTCCCAAGAGAAATAAAAACAGACAACAGGCCTGCGTGTGTCTCCAGGGTTTTCTCAAATTTCCTGCAGGAATGGGGAGTTGAGCACAAGAAAGGCATCCCTCACACCCCGACAGGTCAAGCGGTGGTTGAGCAAACACACCAATTGCTCAAGAGGATCCTGAGGTGCCAGTGGGAGAGTGGCCAAGGCATGTCACCTCAAGATAGACTTTGTAAGGCCCTCTTCACACTGAATTTCTTCAACTGTTCATTTGAAAACCTGAGTCCTCCCGTTGTGAGGCACTTCTGCCCACATGGCAGCCATCAAGAGAAGGAACATCTGCTAATATTGGTCCAAGATCTTTAGAGTCCAAAGAAATTTAAGGGCCACTCAAATTGATTATGTGGGTAGGGGATACACCTGTGTGTCCACCCCACGGGGCTTGCGGTGGATCCCACGGAAGTGGGTAAAGCCGTGTACCCCGCACTATCCTGTTAGGTCCCCAGATGTGACATTGTAAAGTGTCACTTCCAAATTCGTTACAGCGTTTCATCCCCCAGAGAGCATGGCTGGGAGCCAATTTCCCTTTTGTAACCTTAATCCAAGTTCAGTTGATACAAATGTTTCTGTTTCTCCCCCTAGGAACAAGAGCGTATTCCACAATGGCTACACCCATCTTCCAGGCTGGCATCCTCCTCTGCCTCGTGACCCTGAGGGCTGCATCCAGCAATGGATGGATTGTCCCACAACCAAAGAAAAACATGTGGGTGACATTGGCAGAAACACTGAAACAAGACCACCTGTGTTTATCAGCGGCGACAGCAGACGACCCTCTTTCAACCTGCCTGGCGGGAGTCCCACTTCGCTCAGAGGAATTCCCCACTTCCCTCAAGAATTACATCTCTGCAGTCAACTCTGAGGGAAGAAGTTGGGTGCAAGTTATGTACTGGAGAGACTTCACTTACCAGGTACCCAAACCAGTGGTTTATCCATTCCTCCTATGGAGCAGCTCCCAAAGTTAGACCAGGAAACTCAAGAGCTAGAGCTGCTCGGGTCATCCACCGCTGACCAATGTGTCCAGTTCAATTATGAACCTCAGTGGAAGCCTGAAAGGTACAAGCAAGTCCTCCAGGACAAACCAAAGTTCCAGGCCAAACAGCGGTGCTGACATGTAGCCCTGATTGGGAGATCCTCCACAGAATCTGACCATCCTCGAGCCCTCCCCAAAGGAATCTTTTTGATCTGTGGGGACAGGGGCTTGGGCAGGTGTCCCCTCTTGGCTGTTAGGAGGCCCATGCACACTAGGACACCTCTCCCTGTTCACCCCTAACACAACTCAAATTCAAGATTAGAAAAATAAGCTAAATTCTAATTTGACCTTCCAAATTAAGAATTCAAACTCAGATTTGGCCCCCCCAAAAAAGGTGAAAAGAGCCGCAGATGAATTTGATGAACACTGTGACTCAGAAATTATACATTGGGCTCATGGAAAAAGGGCAGCAGTGTCAATTTTCCTACCGTGGGTAGCAGCTGCCAAGGCTCTGGGTGAATTGGGCCACCCGGAGTGCTGGGTAGTGAAATAGGCAAACCTCACTTTGAAGGCGCTAGGGGACCTCCTAGCAGACGAACAAATCACCAGGCAGGCAACATTGCAGAACCATGCTGCAATCGATTTTTTACTTCTGCTCAACAAACATGATTGCCGCGAGTTTGAAGGTCTCTGCTGTATGGATTTGAAGACCAAGAAGGACATCAAAGCCACCATCCAGTAAATGCAAAAGTTGATCCATTCCGTCAAAGAAGAAACCAAAAGCTGGGTGGAGAATCTGTTTGCGGGATGGGGACTTTCATCATGGACATTCCCCATTGTGAAGACTATTTTACAAACTATATTTGTCCTTGTAGCCATTGTTGTTGCCCTCGCGGTTTTTAAACATTGTAGTGTCATTCCCCTACTCCCCCAACCCCAGGTCAATGCTGTGACTGCCCTTGACCCTGAATCCTCCGACGACCTCGATTCCTTTGACGACAACCCTGATGCTGACCCTGAGGATTTTATTCCCCAGCCTGATCACAATCCTCCTCCATTCCCACCTAAGTGGATGAAAGAAGTTTACCCCAGATCTTAGTTTTACTCACATTTTTCCCTTCTTTTGTAAAAAGGAAGTGGGAGATATTGTGGTTTATATTTATTTTCTCCCTATTGGCGAAATGGATTTGCCCTATTTCTCCCCTGTCCCTAAAATAGTCTGCCCCAAGGCCACGAAGTCCTACCCTCCTGCCTATTACCCTGTTGCTTAGTTACCCTCCTGCCTATCACCCAGTTGCCTAGCACCCTGTTCTAGAAAGTTCTGTGTTATTCGGTTGATAATTGGTTTGTGCACACCCCTGTATGTATCCCATTGCTTGTTCCCCTCACTCTGTCTATCCTCACTCTGTAATCACCCCATTGGTCCCAGTTGTGTTCCACCCTTTGTACCACCCCTCTTTAAAATTTGCTGCACAGTAGTGACCTGTGCTCTTTGTCCCTGGTTTCCCTTCAGCAGTAAACCTGGTTGGAATATACCTGGACGAAGAGACTCCTCTTCCTTCTTTGCTTGGGTCCTTGCAGTGAGGGTCTCATTGCTCTGCCACACAGCTGTCATCGTTGCCCAGGACTGTGACCTTGCCAGAACTGGCACCCAAGGTAGGAAGGGCATCAATAATTTGGATGAAATTTATTAAAACAATGGCGTCACTATGAAATTGTTGTCATGAACTGGTAATTGGTTGATTGAATAGTAAAAAGAAACTTCTTGAATTCTTCATTTAAAATAATACTCATTTACTCTTGCACCATTCTTAGAAATAAAAATGTTCATTTATTAGTCACAACCACTGTGACTGTAACAGCTACTGACCAATAAACATCATCAGTTAATAGTTTTCAGATGTAGTCTCTGTACTCTTTAGCCATACAGAAGAGTAAGTATTCATTGCTCACTTTGCGTTACAAGTCACTTTTGCAAACAAGACCACAACAGAGAGCTGATTTAGTACTCAGATGAATACTTACTGTGGAAGGATCCAGGTACTTCCATGTTTGTCTGGACTTTCACAAATAAACAATAACATCAATCAACTAATCCAATTATTTTATGCTAAGACCTATTATTGCTCAGAGAAATCTTTACAGATTTATTTCTAATCCGTGTGATGAAAGGTGTAGAAAGTAAGGAGATCTCTATGAATTTGTGAACAGAAAAATGAATTGCTTCTAAAGCCAAATTTCTGACAGGAAGGCATGGTTTTCTCAGCTCATACGTGCATGCAGGCTGTGCTTTGAACCACTCTTACAATTCCCATTCCCATGCTTCAATTCTCTGCAAATGCAATTAGGTTGTGGAGGCTAAAATGGAGCTTCAGTGAAGCTCATCAAGCTCACTCACAAGCTGGTTGCAGGCTCAAGATTGTTCCATATTGTCTCCTTGGCAGCTTGGACTGAGGCAGTTTTGACTGAGGCACTTCACTTTCTTAAATCACCTACTTAGTGCACATATGCAGAGGACATCATGTGGAGGCACATTTGTCTCATGTGGCCACTCACATGACTTCTGTTTTGTCATCAGCATGACTACCAAAGGGAAATTTGCTTTCTCATTTCTAGCATGATTTTGGATGTTACCACAACTGAATGCAAAATCATAGCTGCCTGGAGGTTTAGATTTCAGCCAAGAAGATGTCCTAACTGCAAGAATCTTGTTCCAGGGTCTTTTCCATGCTAGCTTTACCTCTATCAAGCAATGCATGATTGAGGATTTTCCAGGAGGATATGATCTGTGGGACACTGTACTGAGGCTGCAAAGAAAAGTTACAAAGCGTAGGCGAGGATCACTGTGTTCAGACTCCTTGTAAAATTACATTACTACATTTAAAACAATTAATACAGACCAGAAAAAAACTGTGTAGGACAGGAGAGAAACCTGCCTCTGAGATACTTGAGATTTTGCTACAAAATAAACCAAACTGGGATGAGTTTTGAAGGCATAACACCACTGCCCTCCTGACATTCCCCCATTTCCAGGCTGCTTGTTTGCACAGGCATGTTGGAATGAGATAAACCAATGTTACTGTAGAGGTGCACATCTCTTCTCCCAGGGATTCAGTGATGGGACATGAAGGAACCCTTCGAAGCTAAACTAAGGAGTGTTCACTGTTGATATTGTGAAGCATTTATTTACATTTAAGATGGGGAAGCACTGGAACAGACTTCCTAGGAAGGTGTTCTATGTCTGTCTATGTCTAAGAGACATTTGGACAATGTCCTTAATAACATACTTGAACTTTCGATGAGTCCTCAATCTTTCAAATGGTAATAGAAGATTGTTGTAGGTCACTTTACATTCTGGTCTATTCTATTCTATTCCAGTCTATTTCTTTCCATTCTGTTCTATCTATACTCAAAAATAGAGGCTTTTTACCATTGAAAATGTGACTTTTGCCCAGTTACAGACACCCAGTATAATAAAGAATTGTTGGCATTTTTCATTTTTTAAATAATGTACCAACAGGGATCTTAACACGTACTGCAACTTTCACTGGCAAATTTATCTTTGTATATCTATGTGTAAATTTATCTTTTGTGTATGCTTTGCCTGCAGACTTCAGAGTGTCTCCATGTTATAAACCTCTTGCTTTACTTTTCTTTTAGCTAAGAGCCTCTGGCTGTGGATAATATTTTATATTTAGGATGGTAATCTACTGTGTCCATGGATCATGTGTATTGTCATAATCACAATCATTTTGTCATAATCCTGTAAGTGTCAACACACACAGGTGTTTTATTAAATCCTCTCATGGTTGCAATATTAATAGTGTATGAATATAAATACACTGATGAAAAATAGTTAATTTCAGATAAGACTAAATTAAAACTTGCAAGAAAAACTTGGTTTGTTTGATTTGGACTCTACAGATAACTAAGTGCTCAAGAATTACACTAAGTGACAGATTGTTCTCTATTTAATATTCCAGGCAAAAAATTCTTTAAATGTTCTTCACCAGAATCAAAGCCAAGTTCATTCAGAAGATGAATTCAGAGAAGGTGAAAATTTTTTGAAACTAAACTGTCTAGAAGGATATGCCCTGGCAGCAGCTCCTAGCTCTGCTCATGGGTAGTTATGACCCTAGCTCACTAGACAAAGGAACAATTGACACTGGTAAGCTGATCAGGGGTTGTAGTCTTTTTGGACTCTGTCTAATAGCTGTAGATCTTTCCTACATTGAGGCCCCCAAAATTGCCTCCCAGACTCAAGTGGGGCTGCTCCAGTGCAAAACAGAGCAGCACAATCCCTTTCCTTGCCTGGCTGGTGATGCTGGGCATCATGGTTGGACTTCCTGGTGCTAGGGCTCACGTTTAACTTGCCATTGACCAAGATCCCCAGGTCCCTTTCTGTGGCACTGCTCTCCAGCATCTCATTCCCTGGTCTGTCCATACATATGGGGTTGCCCCATCCCAGGTGCAGAATCCAGAACTTTCCCTTGTGTAACTCCATATTGTTGATGATTGCCCAGCTCTCCAATTTGCTGAGGTTTCCCTGCTTTAGAGGGAGTCAACATCTCCTCTCCATTTATTTAACCAACACTGTCAGGTTTAGTGTACCTTTGAAGTGGAAGAGAGGATAGGAAGATGGAGAAGGTTAGTCTATGGGCCCCCCGTGTGTGTACGAATCACCAGTGAGCCAAGTGCCATTACTATTCAATATCAAAGGAGATTAACTGCCCAAGAGTTTTTCTTATTCTGTCATTTCCCTTCCTTCCCCTTGTATTGACCCTGGGGGAAGTTCACGTCCCATGCCCTTTCAAGAACTTCAGTATGACTTCTAATGACATTTGCTGCAATTGCCTTTAGGTAGATTAAGAATTATCATAATACTGTGTATGCTAAAAACCCTCTCTTCTGCTCTTAGCCTCACTTCAGAGTAGAGAAAACCCTTCAGAGTAGAGGGAACCCTCTAGTCACACTGAAATTACTACCAAATATGCTGCAAGCAGAGCTATGTTCCATCTATACCTTTTGATAGAGTTTGTCTTGCTTTTCAAGTGTGTAACATTTGGTATCACTTCTAAGAACTAAGATCTAAAATTATTTTGGTTGGAATTAGAACTGTTGCTAACTAAGGAAAGGCCTTTCACCATAATTTTTGTTTTACTTTACTTTCATTTAGTTTTTGAAACATTAATCTTATCTGTACAGAGACTGACAACATGCCAGTCTATAAACTGGGAAATATGCCTATTGAGGATGTGGAACTCTGGATATTTATACAATGTTGTCTCAGATATATCAAAAGGTCCCAGACCTAAAATTTTAGATGTTCACGTCTTTCATTAAAAGGCTGCAACTGGCATCTATTAAATATCAAGCTATTTAATCACTGATGTTATTTATGTCTATACATTCTTTATGGCACCTTTAGGACAAATTAAATTTTGCCATCTTTTGAACAGCACTTGAATGAAACATGTCATCTCTTTAATATACAGTAGGTGAAATGTGTGCAAAACCAGGGGCCAGAGTTTGTTAAGCCTACTGCTTCTCTGAACTTCTTCTCAATCTTATTGCTGAGCTTGTAGCCATAGGGGGCTTTTAATACTGTAAGTTGCAACAAACTGAAGTGTGAGGTTTCCAGTAAAAATAAATGAATTGGGTTTCTCACAGAAACAGCGGCTTTTCAAATCTTGCTTAATCGTCCATTCTGCTGGTTTTCCTATCTGACCAAGGCTGACATACCTGTTCAGGATTTTTTTTTTATCTCCTCTTATAGATCAAGCTTTTTTTTCTGTCTCAGACCTGTCACTGACAATCCTTTTATGTTTTCCTTGGTGCCTCAGAGGTTTAATGGTGGATCGCAGTAGTCAAACTTACAGAAATTTCTTCTGTACCTCCACAGAGACTGCTTCAGTGAGGATCACAGAGCTGTCACCATTAAAAGTGAGAGACCCCTGTGGTTAAACAGCCTCTAGTGTATTTGTTTCCAAAAATGACAGCAGAACGGGTAAATGGATTTCTTTCAACCACACAGTTGCCTTGCAGATGGACATGATCTTCTTGGCGTCATGTAATGGGGTGAAGATGTGTTAGGAAGTTGGCCAAGTCTCATATTTTACTACTGGTGATTTGTTTGATGACAGGCTGATTATTAACAGTTTGAAAGAAATCAATTGTTGGCAAGCCTATAAATACTTAAACATCACAGAAGCATGTACTTTAAACACCATAAAACATTTATTAAATGTCAAATATCAATGAAGCCTTCACTAATTGAGTAGAAATCTTGGGGCTACTGTGATGACCATAGTGAATTGGAAATTCACCACAAATAAAATGTTTGGGGATTTTGAAGCATTTTAAAGATAATTTTCCATATAGCTTCCTGTGAGTGAAATAGTCTAATTTTGAAATAATTATAGGGCTTTCTCCTGCAAATATTCCTATGAACAGTCCGTTAAATGTAATGGGACTATTCAAAAAGACGTGCTCCTTGCAACAGTAAAACTTCGCAACTTATGAAAATTCATCATCTTGAAAAGTAATGATGACTTTATTTTATATGACTACTTTCCTTCAGTCATGTGATCCTAGTAAATTTCTAAGCTGTGAGAAAGATTGAATTTTTTCTCCTTATGTGATATTAAGTTGTGATGTTTATTTTGTTATTTTGGAGACACCTGTTTTGTCTAAGCCTAGTTGTTGATGATTTCACATCATTCATTGTTCACTTATAATAACGTCTTTCTTTTTTGTTTATTTTAGAGGGACTTTTTCATAAATGTATCTTTCAATCTTAATAGATATCCATTGTACATGACAGGTCTAAAGGAATTTTTTTGTAACAGTATAAAAAACCTTCTTTTTTGTGTTTTCACTTGCCACCCTGCTAACATATTTTCTGAGAAATGTAACAGGTTATGTAAGACAAGGACAGTCTGCAACCTTGAAAGAGGTGGTATTTTAATGTTCTTTGGATGAAGATCAAATTAGTTCTAATTATCTAGCCTAATCCTTAATTTTCTCTGACAAGAAAAAGATGAAGGTTCTTCAAGGAAGTGATGGGTGTTTAAAAAATACACAGGTGAAAAAAATATTTTTTGCAACTACAAACTGGGATGTGAGATTTTTTCTGTTTCAGTACTGATTAGAGATTTCTACCATGTAGCTATCATGTACTATTTCTACCTACTAGAGCTTTAAGATGAGCTATATAATTTTCCTGATGCTTTTTACCTGACATGTGCTGAATATTGCCCATTGGAATTAGCCCCATCTATGACAACTTCTATGCATGGAGGGTTTGTAATATCAGGGCCTCACTATTAATAGGACTACTTTGCCATCTTTGATTACAGTTCTGAATGAGAAGAAGAGCTGCTTCATGTATCAGTTATGTATTGTACTTGGCAGCCCCTTATACTGCTTTAAACTGTCAGTAGATTTTAAATGATTGAATGGCACAATAATGAGCAACTAAAGCTTTTGCAGTGTCCTATCAAAAAAGGAAGCCAGTCACTCTCATTTCTAGTAGTGGACAGATCAAATGGCAATATCAGCTTCTGGGTAAAGTCTGATGTAATGGATCTCTGCTTAGAAATCACTTCCTGTCCTTTTTTTCTCTCTCTCAGCAAATTTAAGAACAGTTTGTAAACTCTTTTTACCTTTATATTTATTCTCTATGCTGATCAAGCAAGCTGGGAGGTTTTGGAGAATAAGGCTGTGTGTGGTAGGAGTGAGGGCATATGAATTCTGCTCTCAGTGGCAGTGGCCCTACAGAGGTACTGATGGCAAACAATGAGAAATAAATCATCAAAGAATTTCTTCATCAGGTCTGCAAGCTGGGGATACAACTGATAAGAGCAAAGTGTTATCACTTTCAGCAGATTCACAGGCAAAGTCATGCAGGCTGATATCATGGCTCTTGAAAACCTGCACAGTAACATGCATCAATAGAGACAAGCCAAGGTTTCTGAGACTCATTTGAACACTGAGCAGAGACCAACATTCTACATGTAAGCACTACAAATAACTATAATCTTCCCAGAAACAGTGAACACTGACGCATTTGATGAACAGGTAGCTGTATACACTCAGAGGCACACAGGGATGCCAGAAGAGGAAAGACAAGACTTTGACAGTTTTGGTGAGCATCCTGTATTGATTGCAGCTGATGTGTTACAGCTGCACTGGTTTCATGTTTTGTCTGAGCAGCTTGACATATCTACAACGTTGGAGATGGGGAGGGGGGGGATGGGGTTTGTTCTTTTTTTGTTGTTTGAAAATTGCTGTTATAGCTTTGGGATTCAAACCATGTGTTGTAAAGCAGCTGAAGTGTGAAGTCGTATAAGGAAAGTTGGTGAAGCAGACGTATTTTTCTGCTCATCCAAAATGTTGTTGAGGGTTTTTGAAAGTACTTGCTGCTGGCAATACATTTGAGAGGAGGCTGGATGGTTTAAGTGGCTGGTCTGGCTTCCTGTTTATGAACTGGCCACAGAAGAAGCCATAGGACTAGTAAGCTGGGAAAGTTTTACTCAAGCAGTTGTTTAGGATGTTTCAGACTGGAAATAAATTAAATACCTAGTCCCTGTTTATGTCTCTGATCTGACAAATAATGGTAGAAGATATTTTAGGTCAAAATTTTGCAAGATAGTTCCTTGGTATTTAGAAACCTTCCTGCATTCACTTTTCTTGAACAATTGTACTGACAGGCCAACACAGTTTGACTTTGTCCACACAAAACCTATCACAGGCAGATGATATGCCACAAAAGTGCAGTGTGCAATCTTACATCTCAACAGTACATCTGAGAAAGTTGAGAAAGTGAGACCTTTCAAATGTAATCCAGACTGACACTTTCATCAATTGTGATGTGTCTTGAAGGGTTTTTTGTGTGTTTGCGTGTTTTTCCCTGTGGTTTTATGCATTTCCAGTGGCAAAAAGCTTTTGTTACTACCATAGCTTGGAAAACACGTGGACACAAGGGAAGTTTATCATGAAGCTGTACTCAGTCACTGAAGCACTCACAGTAGTGTCTGTCTCCTTCACAAAAACAAAAACAAAAATTAAAACAAAAACAACAACAACAAAAAACCCACAACGAAAACAACAACAAACCCAACAATAACAACAAGAAACCCGCAAACAAAACAAACAAAAAATCATTCCAGGAGACAAATGTGAAGAAACCCACAACAAACAATTTAAAAAACCGAACTTTTTTTTTAGAAAGGGGGACATCTTGAAAGACCTTGGTTTCTGCTCCAGAACCTTTTATCTTGCAGATGTACTGTGCCATCAAATGTTTTTGAATTGGATTGTTATGAGAACCAGCACACAATTAGTCACTAAAATGAGTAGTAAAAATCATGTGTATTTGTTGAGAGTTTAAGGGATCTCAAAACCCAAGTAGATAAGCTAGTAATCTGTAATATGTAGTTTCATGATTAAAGCCGCATTAGTGTCACAGAAGTAGAAGATGACTAACGTAATGTTAGTATTTAAAAGAGGTACCAGGAGACATCGTGGTAATGACAGGCTACTTGTACAAAAAATATTTCTAGCTATTCTTCTGTAAAATAAATATTACTTATCTGAATAAATACTAGACACTAAGCTAGAGTTAAGCAGATTTTGCTTTGGAAAACCTATTGTAGTTCTTTGAAGAAGATTGTAAGCATGTACACAGGGGACCTGCAGCTGATATTCTCTGCTTGGATTTTAGAAGCTGTTTGACAAGATCCCTTCTCAAAGAATCTTAGAGAAATTTGGCTGTCATGGCCATCATATTTTTAAATAACTGGCTTAGGAGATGGAAAGCAGAGAGTTGAAGTAACTCTTCGGTATTCTCATAGAAGGAAGGTTGGCCATAGGGCCTAGAAGTATAGGTGTTGGGCCAGCTTCGTCTGTAAATAAACAAGGAGAAGGGGTGAATGGGAAGGGGACAAAGTTTACTGATGACAGTAGATGAAACAATGAAGTAAATACAAAGGCTGACTTTGAAGACATACAGGCAATGGGTAATCAAATGGCAAATTACGTTTCCAAATGATAAACAGGGGGGCAAACTTTGTGTAGGGAGTTATGAGGAAAAAGTAGGTAGATCATTGTTACATGATGTTATAAAGCTGTATATTTTTATGATTTGTGCCCTGAAAACTCTTACAGTATTTGTTCCCTCTTCTAAGGCATGATAAATACTAGATTAGAAGAGCTAAACAAAGATTTTGTGACAGACCCAAAGATATGGATTTGCTTCTATATGAAAAGTGGCAAGAGTAGAGTAAGGATTTTCCTGTGGAAGATGCTGAAAAAGGACACCTAAAGATATTTTAAGATAAAGCCATTACATCATAAGTGGAATGGTGGTAAGCAGAGGTGCATTATGATTTGAGGACTGTCTTTTACTCACTTTTTGTACAAGAACCTGCCAAAACCAGATGACTTTGTCACACACAAGATTTAAAACAGAAAGAGGTGGATGTCCACCGAGTGCATAGTTAATCTGTGGAGATGCATATGTGGACTCCAGGGAAAAATGTACAAGTTTGTCAAATATAAATAAACAATTCATTATTAATAGAGGGACAGTCTTCTTATTCACAAATAACCTTACCAGTTTTTTAGAGTGTTAGAAGAACTGATTAAAGTTTTCTATATTTTGGAAATATTTATGGCAGGACGTTTAACACATTCAGTAAAGTCATACTGGAGGAATCCGTCCATTTTTTCTTAGCCTATAATTTGAAAACAGAGGAGCCACTTGAAGAAGTTTACTGTGGTAGATAATCAGTCTTTTGCTTAAATTAGTCTCTCAGCAAAACTGTTGATCTTACAACAAAATTCCCTTTGAAGTTTGGGAAGGAAAATAGCACAAGACCTAGGTGAATCTTTTGACTAACTTAATAGAGTATGTCATATAAACAGAAAAAAGAAAATTTTCATGGAAGATTAGGGAATAATAAGCTTCCCAGCTGCCAGAAAGCCAGGAAAGGGTGGCAGTAGGTATGCTTCCAGGCTGTTCCTTCAATTTCCTTAAGGCATGGTAGTATGTAATCTGCAATTTATCTACCTAAAAATTATACATGGAACACATTAAACATTCTCTGGGACTGCTGAGAAAGGAACCTGGCCCAGTCATCATAGTTATTTGTGCAAACAGTAGCTGTCACACACTATTACATTACCTGTCAGAAGCATCTGATGAATTACCATGTTTGCATCTTGCTCAGAGCAGTGCTTACCTATGCAAATACTGGGAGCATTGTATTCATTGTATATGAAATAGTTATGAGTGGAAGCAGTATCATATAATTACTTACTAAAAGCCTTCTTGATTATTTTTTACATTTAAAACAACTTCCTGTTTGTTCACATGCAAAATTAGGTTCTTAATGAACACTGAGAATTGGATTAGTGAGCTACCACATAGAAATTTATATTTAGGTCTGAGTGGAAAAAAAGTCTATAATTCCTCTTCACTTTTTTTGAAAGAAAATATTTCTGATATCTACACATAAATATTTGCATACTTTCTTCAAAACATAAGGAATTTTGCTATTTTTTTTAAATGCTAGAAATATTAATATGAGGGCTGAGTGGCATTTTTGTCTCTAAAAATTTTCAGTACTGTGTTTTTAAACATCACTTCTTACTGCTTATTTCCTGTGAACAAGCACTGATTCAGTCAGTGCCAACTCTTCTGTAGCAAGAATTCATAGTGCAGAAAAATGTGAACCAGATAGGAAGGATAGCCTATATAACCTATAGCATACCTATCAAATATCTATCTATCTATCTATCTATCTATCTATCTATCTATCTATCTATCATCTATCTATCTATCTATCTATCTATCTA
>VZUI01097819.1:0-51545 GCA_013401135.1 Cettia cetti | reverse complement strand
AGATGTTACATTTTTATAAGTTTTGGTCCATTTGCATATTGGGGTTTAATTGTCCAATTGCAGCTTCAGGTTGTGTGGTCCCATCTTTCTTGTTCCTCCCTCTGGTCCACTGTTGTTGATGCTTTTGGGTCCATGGCTGTCCTTGGTCCTCAGCAAGAAAAGGATTTGTTTTGTCTACCTACCCTGTGAAGAGAGCTCACTAGCACTTAATATGAGGCTCAAAACTACATCCCTATGCAGCACAGAATCTAAAATATGAAAGCTACAACTTAAGGCATCAATACTTTCTTGTCATTTACAGAAAACTAATTATATCCAGTTTGGGAAAGGAAGGCTGTGGAGCACAGACACCACAATTTCCAAAAGTTATAGAACATGATTGTCTGTATAAATTGTCTGGTACTCGACAATGGTTTCTTTTATTTCTGTTAAGAAAGACAACGTTCAATTGATTATGAAGATGATTGCCTACAGAGTGGAGATCATGATCTGGTTCTATTCAGTAGATAATTAAACAGAAGACAGTCCTAATCAACTGCATGCACAACTCTTCCAAACAACTAATTTCCCAAAACCGAGGGCAAGAATGAGAAATGCCAACAAAAAGTGAGAGAATGTGAAGTGATTATTAGAAGCCAAAAAGCCATTTCTCCACAGCTAAGAAAGGAAAATTTGGCCAAGAGCTCACCATATTTTGGCCATGATATCACAGCCCACCATATTTTGGTGATGGTATCACATGAAATGAAACAAGTAAATTTGTTAATAACCGTGTAGAAATGCAGTTTTCAGAACATACTATTTTGTATCAGAAGATTTTTGAATATCCATTAGTCATCAGCAAGGTTATTAAGCAAATTTTTGTTAGAAGTAGATCTTTAAAAAGCAAGAAACCAACATTACTTTTACCCCAGAGTTATAGATGAAAGGCTTCAGACAACTAGCCTGCTTATACTCCAATATAATTTAGTTTCCTAAGAAAACAATGTTTATGTGATCATGCTGTCTGCCTATTGAGATGCCTGTCTGCTGTCTGCTAACCCGCGTCATTTTTTCCAAAATTTCAACTGCATTTGAGAAAGTGGTAAAATATTAAAACATTAAAAAAAGAAAGAATCTCAAACTTTACAGAATAGAAGTGGTATTTGGGAGTTTCAGTTCTAAAGTTGTTCAGGGGAAAAAAAAAAAAACCAAACCAAAAAAACCCAAAAAACCCAAAGAAAAAAACAAACCAACCAAACAAAAAACCTCAAAAAAACAAAACCACTGTCCACATGGTGATTCATAAGATAGTGTGTATCAGGAAAATTACATTGGTAAATTCAAAAATGTGACAATGCCAAAAGATCAGATAGACTCCGTATTTAACAGTATGCAAAAGAATCACTATTTAGATTTGAGCAACACAGTACTGCTGTTTTTTAGGGAGTAGTTACACTATCATTCAGTTCCTGATAAAGTGGCTGTTATTTCCTTGCACAGAAGCAAGGCCACATCCTACCTGTAAAGAAAAATAGATCTTAGATCTCTGGATGTCCTGCTTGGTAGGAAAAAAATATCTACCTCATACAGCACTAAGAAGCAGTTTTTACTAATCAGTCCTCACATTGGATACAGTGACTTCCAGTTCCCAATAAGATTTGGATTAGCTGGATTTGTGGCTGTAGAGTCACTGCTGCAGACAGAAATGGGAGCTTCTTTCAGCCCTCAGGTTCAGTGCAAGAGAACAATCCCTAGAGCTGCATAAATCCAGTGTTATAAAAGGAATTAATTCCTCCATTTCTCCTCCCTTATTAAACACTTCCAGAATTCTGAGTCAACAAAAACCAGGGATTCTGCTACCCCGTGCCCAGCAGAAAACAAGAACCTTGCCTGCTCCTGATGTTGCACATTTCTATTCAATGGCACATCTCTGCAGAATGCTCAGGTGCTTCATTCACCCTGCCAATGTGATGGTCAAACTTCCTGTTCCTAGTTGACAAGGTGGTGTTAGGTCACAGGATGGACTCAATGATCTCAAAAGTATTTTCCAACTTAGCTGATTCTGTGATTCTGCAGTGGTCAGATTGATCAGAGTGGGCAGCACAGGAAAAGAAGCACTGAGACTTTCATGGTGTGAGAACTTGTACAGTATTACTGAGAGCACAATTTGATGAAGAAATGTGTCAACACCTTCAGAGAAATAAGCCAAGACAAATTTCTTTCACAAAGGAAGTCTTCAAAAGTTTTGGGGTTTTTTAAATTATTCTCATGTAGCAATTTTCTGATAACTTTTCATTAGCGAGAACTGGAAGATCAAAATGTATGGATATTGCAAAATGTTACAAAAAGGTCAGCAGTCATAGATCTGCCCTGAATCTACAGCATCAGAAATTACTAACACATTCATTTTTCATTCACAGCCTCTCCTCTGGAAATAGTGCTACAGTACTTTACTGAGGGGTCGCTGAAATGTTTCCTTTCATTGTCCTCTCCCATGAAGTCATCTGTGGATTTCCTCATAAGACCAGATTTGCACTCTGAGCTCCAGAGGGGTGGGCCTGCTGTCACACAGTGTTCAGTTCTTTGTCTGAGGAAACAGGCATTGCTCCATGGATGCGCCGTGCGTAGGTTCCTGCAATCCAGGATGCCAGCAGGCAATCCAAGCTCTATGAGGACAAACAAATATGAGTCACAGCAGCCAGAACCTAATGCCACTCCATTTCACACTCTAAAGGCAATGGCTCTAGCAGCTGTCTGTTCTTAATATGCAGAAGCATCAGTTCAGGAAAAACACAGCAACCTGCTGAATAGCTGGGGAGGAAGATGGGTTGTCTGAGGGTTTGGAGGATTTTTCTGGTTTAATGTGCTTTGGCATTTTTTACTGCAGTCAGTTATGACCCTAGATACCTCTGATTAGAGTTAAACCTGTTTAACTTGTAAGCACAGACAGAGGGTAAAGTTAGAAGGTTAGGCACTCAGCTTTCAGTGAATTTAAAACCTGTTACCCCACACACTTCATGAAAGAGTGCAGCCTTTCATAATACATGGCATTGCCACCAAGCAGGACTACCAGTTTAACTTGAGGGAGCAGGGCTGAAAAGAAATTTGTTTGCATAGGCCCATAACATTTGCAAAGGCATCAGACATTTCTGGCTGTACAATCTGGAGACTCTGAGACCAGAATCAAGCCCTGGTGGTATTTTTTAAGATCCTTAGAGGTTGTTGAGAGATGGTAGTTCTGTGCTGCTTCAGATCCTTAAAGAATACCTTTTCAAATGAGTATGTGTCACATCTACATCAAAGACCCTGAAAACTCAGTTCATCTTCTTTCTCTTAACACTCCTACCAAGTCTGCTTCACATGTAGCCACAGGTGTGGGCAAGTCTCTGTCTTGATGATCTTTCAGCTAAAAAACTGCATTTGAGTCACAAATCTGAAAAATTTCCATGGTTCTTTGGTGGGAAGTTCCCCTTGCCACCATGCCCTGCAAGTAATCCTATAGCTCCTGTCCAAATTTTTATGCCTCCAGACAATTTTGCCTTCTGTTATTCTTTCCTATTAGTTTTAATTTATTCTACTATTTATTTTTTAATTTTATTTTCAATGCAGTCATTACCTGAAATGTGGAAGATTGAGTTGCACAACAGAAACATAGGTGATGCTCTCTTCTGTGATTGCTGATGACAGTCTTTATTCTTTGACTTTGTGAGCAAAGGACCAGAAGTTGCTTTCATTGCTACTTTGGGCTACACTGTGCATCCTCCCATAAGAATACAGATTTTTCTCATATTCATTTTTGTAAGCAAACAAATGAACTATGAATTCCCTCTAGAGAAACAGGAATGCAGGAGGGATTTCCAAGAATGGTAGACTTGGCAAACATCATATGTAAATCCAGACAATTTCTGTGTCCAACACATTCTTCTTAGATCCTAGAGCTGGCCACATTTTATTTTTACTGTTATATTACCAAGAGAAATCTTATTTTATGCTACAGTCACTCAATCTGTATGGTTCTCACATTTTCCTCCCTTTCAAAATCCCTTTCATTTCCAGAAATAGCAACATCAATGATTGATTCTACCTTCAAGTTTTCTTAAATCAGCCCATATCATGCTGGGCTTTCTCTACCTGTACAGCTGTTGAGTCATACAGAATTTATACACTATTATTCTGACATGTTTCTTAATGTTATGTCTCCATACTTCTTTAGCACATTTCAGTTTATGGTTCTTTTTCAGCAGCCCCCAGTGCAGATTTCCATATGTCTGACAATGTAACTTGTCAGGGAGCCTGCGAACACTGACCATTGAGTTACAAGATTTGCTTTATTTTTATGTCCTATTATGTAAAAAGACCGATGGCAGGATTTGCTCAGGAAGAATGTCTCGGGCAAAAAGGAACAATGCATTGCCAACTAAAAGATTCTGCCTTGCTAGCATCATAGTCTTTCCAAAACATAGCATCCTAGGCTAAGATTGCTATTTTGTGAAATAGATTTTTTCCCTAATTTCTCTGTTTATGCATGACATTATGTCAGGACAGAGACATTCAGTTGTCTACTGAAGTCATAACCAAAATAGGGAGTCACAACAAAAAATTTAACCTGGAAATTCAATAAGGATGCATATCTAAATGTATAATTTAATTATCAAAACTAGATTTTGCTGCCCAAAATATTATACATGATTGTGGCTGAGAAGATAAAGTACAAGTTGCTTTCAAATAAACAAGGGCACCACAAAAAGAAGTGATCTAATATGTCTGCTATTCCAAACATGCAGGCCAAACATTTGATACTCAGAATCATTATCTTTAAAATGACATATTAGCTCTGGGCTGAATTCTCCCTTATCAGTGTTCAGCACAAAGAAGTAAGGAGAGAAAGTGAAAAACATGATTAGGATAGGATGAAAGGATAGTCAAGGTGAACATACATTGTATGTCTCTTCTTAGACCTTATTTGTTTCTCCATTCTAGTTTGTTTGCACTATTTTCAATATACAAAAGAGATGGTAATGCCAGTTTAGCTACCTCCTGGGAAGGAAGTCTGAAAAGTGCAATGGTTGCTGCTTTCTCACTATGCAGAATGAAAGCAGGAAGTTCAGCATCTGATATTTGCTTGCTTACTTTGTATTTCTAATAAGAACACAGAGCAATTTGCTGCCATTGTGAAGGCCAGGCTCCAAAACTGAATTTGGGCTACACTTTAACAGTCTTAAAGGACAAAGAAGGGGTTGTGTGAGTGTAAAAAAGTGGAAATGGAATATAGTAAACAGCAGGATATATTCTGCAAAGATTTTTCCAGTTCCTATCTCACATTCTTCATGAATAATTTAAAAATTTTTAGGCAATATTTTTTTTGTCCTTTTAGGAGTCATTTTTAATTCATTGAGTTGTTAATGAGGCTTCAAAAACCATTAAACTGGTTATTTTTTTTAAATAATTGCTTAAATATCCAATCTTGAAAGTACAATCTATTGAGCTAATGTGTGCTCACTGGAGGGAAATTAAATATCTTCAATCTCTGCACCTCATCTTCTTTCTTGAGAAACAAGTAAACAGAAACTCTACTTGTTCAAAGTGGAGCCTTTGCATATAGAAGGTTATCTTTCTTGAAAATAAATAAAAAGCTGTATAAATACATAAATAGATATTAATTAGCTCTTCCTATCCCTTGGCCAAGGAAATCAAAACTCCACAAAAAGCTCACTTTACATAGTAGAAATGCTGAAACAAATAGCCACATTACTTACAGGAGGATTTGGTTTCGTATACAGGTAGCTTTTCATAGCTTTGAAAATAACTCCCAAAAATTCAGATCTCTGAGAAATCATAAAATAAAATCTGTTTCAAGATAGTTTTTCAAAACAGTTTTCAATTTTTTTAAAAAAGATACATTTTTTAATTAATGTTTTCTTGACAATCAAAAGCAATCAGCATAGGGTTTTTGTCTCTCGGACATTTTCACTGGAGATTTAGTTGTCCTAAGAGCTTTTATTATAATTAAAAAGATAACATTCAAATTAACAAACCAGAATGTTTTCAAGATGTCAGTATTTTTTTATTCACTAGTTTAGTTTTCTTGATCATGTTTAAAAAACAAAGTAAAAACAAAAAACCGAATTAATTTAGTCCCTTAAAATTCTTGGATTTTACTATCAGTTAAATAGCAGATTTATTGGTAAATTTGTTCTCTTCGTTATCACTCCAGATAAAAAAATGTTATTCAGATCACTTTCATGAATCACTTCGACAGTGAAGTGTTTATATAAAAGCTATCCATTATTAGTACAGCCAACATACCTGAAATGTCTAGTGCTCAGATTAAAAAACTCTTTCAAAACACATGCCTGTTGGAAATTTTCTGTAAAATGTGAATTTTGTGAAAAATATGGTTCTGTGATAATTGAGTTTCTCCCAAGAAATATCTCTAATTTGTGAAACTCATGCTTGCTGTCTAATTTGGCTTGGTTTCATTTGGCTTTGTTTTAGAAAGGAGATACACTTAGTTTCTTTTTGGTGCAGACTAATCCTGAGTGTTGTATTTTCTCAGAAAGGTTTCCCAAAAATAATTTTTCCCAAAAAGCCACCCATCTTTCCTTTCTCTTTTCCTCACCAGGACACTTTCATCAGAAGAAATTACAATTTCTCAAATCATTCCACTAGTTGTTGATGACTTATAGTAGGAAAATATTCTATTTCAGCATTAAATATATGCTTAATTTTAATTTATATTCCATCTTATATAACTTAATCAGTAGTTTGAACCATGTCTTTCAGTAACCAGGCCTATCCACATGAGCTTTAGAGCACTATTAGGCCTATGTTAATTCTGGTGTAAACCAAAAAAATAATTCCGTAACTATGATGGCTCTTGTAACTCTGCAGATATAATTAAAGAGAAACCACTAAAATTCAGCCACATACCCAGCAGGTAGTAATAGCTTTCAGTCACTATTCTAGTAAGTTTTTTGTTATTTTGACTGTTGGCTTCTGGAACTTGCTGCTTCCTTCATTCTCATTTTCTTTATTCAACATGCAAGTCCCATTATTTTCTAGTCACAGTAATTGCTTTTGGTGCAATGTCATCAAAATTACTAATTCAGTCAAGCCATAATCATCTTGCAGTTGGATATGTGGTGACTGGGTCAAGCAGTGCCTAGATCACCACTAGAGGGAGAGTGCACATATTAAAAAGTAGTTAAATATTCAATTCTGTATATTACAATGGCCAAAAGGTCAGATACTTCATAATTTGGTTTTGGCCTAATTAATTTATTCTTTCATAAGCTTTAAACTGTGCAAATATTTTTATTTTAATGTATTTAGAAATGGAGAAGCAGAAGACCAAATCCCAGAGGAAAATGAGCCCCTAACAGGCAAAATTTAGAGTATTAAGTGAATTATTGTACACCCAAAAGGTCAGAATAGTCTAGAAATTTCATTTATTTAATAACTAGTCTCCTCAGCAAGTCTAGCACTTGAGATAGAGCATCTTTGAATCACCCCCTCAGCTGAGTCACAACAAAATTCTGTACCCTTTTCTGCAAATTAGACTGTTTTGGCTGGAACTAACTGGACACATATGTTGCCACCTGCTGCACATTCTTTAGTCTGAAGTTATTCAGCAGCTTAGTTTATATATCTGAATAAATTTTTCATTAGAGAAGGTAGTTGCGGAGAAAGGGCTGTTCCTCCTCTGGTTTCGTTTGTTCTCAGCCAGCAAATTACTACCAGGCTGTTTCTAGGTGGGACCTGCTGGTGAAGGAGTACAGAGGTTTATGTGTCAGATATGTATTTCTCATTTCTGAAAGAATTTGTTAAGTCAGTATTGAAAGAAGTTTCCTCTGCATGATATTTTACTCAGGTTTGTAAACCAGATTTTAAATGTACATATTACATTTTTTATATTAATTTAAATAATTTTCTAGGTTTACAAATGGGTTTGTAATTGCACATAATTGTGAGTGCATAAAATGAAAATTTAGAAAGAGTAGTTGAATATTAACTTCTCTCATTTGCTGCAGAGATCACATCCAGGACCTTGGATAGAATAGCAACAGTCTCCTTTTTATCTTTAGTGTATTTTGCCACTTGTCATCCTTCTTGTTATCTTTCTCTCTCACACACACACACCCTCCCCAGACATCATCTGTTCAAGACAAGCAACCATAATCATAGTCAGATTAAGATTATTATATATCCACAATGGCACCCTTGTGAAATTTTGTTCAGCTTAATAGAACAATTTCTCATACATGACTTCAGCCAGCCTCAGGCACACAGTCAGAAAAGCCTGATCCACAGTGTCCCTGGGAACAGAGACTATCAGTTTGGTTTGCTGTGATTGTGTGCTCACATTATTCACTGCCCACAAAGATTCCTCTCAAGTATCTGATATACTTTGTATGCCAAAAAGCCATAGAATTTTTAGCACCCATGATTTTTTTAACCTCCATGATTATTTATAAGAAAAGTTTATATCATAGTCTCATGCTCCATTATTAGCTTGACTGTCAAAATGATTCAGTCATCCACCCATTACAAATAGGAAATTTGGAAAGCTAGACAGAAAGTTCACAAACAAAAGCTGCTCTTAAAATGGTTAATCCATAGTTTTCAGTAGATACTTATGAATAATAAATGCACGCGTAGGAGGTAATCAGTCTGGACTTGTATGGGATAGGAATAGGTGATGGCTTACTTATAAAAATGTATACCCTTAATGTTACATTAGGGAAAGCAGACTGCAGGTCTTTGGTTTTCAACTCTGATTATTGAATTATGCATGAGCTTATCTAGAGAGTTCTAAACCAATTTTTTATTTGTAAATATTCATTAAGCTCATTCACGTCTGTCAGCTTGAAAAACCCAGCTTTTAGCGACTGTTGTTTTGAAACAGTTTGACCAGTTTGTTTTGCAGTCCCTCTCATCATCACAGGAGAGTGGCTGCACTCACCATTGCCTGTGCCTGGCAAAGCTGAGCCTTGATAACACCAGGCATCCACAGCACCCTGATCACTTCAGGGAGGATCCAGCCCCCGAAGGATGCCGTGGGCAGCGCAAGGCGCGGCGAGGCCCAGGGGCGTGGGGCTGCAGGGATACAGATTCTGGTCTTGGGCTTCTGGGGGTGGCCCTCGGGAAGGGAAGGTGCAGGGGGAGTCACCCCACAGCCCGGAGCATGTTTGGGTGGAGGAAGGAGGTCAGGGAGGTGCCAGGGAAGGGAGGGCTGGTGGCGGTGCCCAAAGCCAAATAGAGGCTGTCAAGTAGGTGACAGGGAGCCCCAGCAAGGTTACTGAGCTTGACAAGCATGGTATTTCCAGAAATCTAACTAAACAAAGTTTGTGTAAGACAGGAGGAGTGGGGAAAAGAGACTGTAAAGAAAGTAGAAAAAGCCTAAAGACATTTAGCACACTTGTTACCTTGGCAGTATTTAGTAATTTAGCAAGTACCTTCTCCTTACTAACCAGCACGGAAAATGCAAATAAATGAAAAATGAATCTGATTCCAAGCAGAAATACTGATTTCCTGACTGTGAGTTTTTAAATGCAGTTGAACATTTTTCAATATTAGAACAATTTTTTAAATAAATAATTATATGCCATACTTTGTGTTAACAGCTGTTCACTTAATGTGAGAGATCAGACTATTAGCCATTCCTCAAAAATATAAGTATTTATAGTAATTGAATCTAACAATTTTAAATTCTGTTTTGGCTCCTGAGCTTGAACTTCTGTAGAATTAAATAGACTTAGATCCATTTATGCTGGTGTTTACTGTGTCCACGGGGGCTTAACCATAAACAATTTATCTTATTTTTATTATCATTAATATAGTTTAATCAATGTAAGACATAACATTAAAAGAATAGAAGAGACAAAACCAAATTTTAAAATATGTATGCTTTTTTACATCATCAGGAAAATAAATCTCTTTTCAAATATCTTTGGGGGCTGCTGGAACAATTTCTCCCCATCAGCCTAATGGCCAGGTCACACAAATTTTCATTAAAAAATTCTTCTTATAAAGCAAAACCTTGCAGTCACCACTGAAGAAATGCTTACTATTAAACAATACCTCCCTGTGAAATATTCCATGGTCTCCCTTTCTTAAGTGAAAAAGAAAGGTGCATTTAGAATAACTGGTGTCAGGCATCAGCAGATACAAACAAAAAGAAATAACTTCTTTTTGTTATCTTTTTACCTAATCTGAGGATTTCTCAATAATATTGCATTTCTGAGGGGCCTGGGGTTTAACAACTGTAAATGCTGGGTTTGCTTTAGGACTAGACAAACACGACACCACCCCTGAAAAAAAGAAAATTAACAAAGAATATCAATTATGAAAAAAAATGGAGAGTGTCCTGGGAAACTTAAGTTACAAATCCCTTGAGCTCTGAAAAGAAGAATAAGGAAATTGCTTTCTCCCTTTGGGCATGACCTTTTCTTTTGAATGGATTCCACAGAATAAAAAGAGGAATCATCTTTTATTTAAACAGGAAGCAACTTGAGGCAGTTTGGGGCTCTTGGGAATATTTAAACACATGCTGAGAAAGAAATTGAAAGCCATGACTATTTCAAGGACAGAACTTCGGTGATCTAGGCCGTTAATGTGATACCCAGTCCTCCTGACACCAAGAGCAAAAATAGCATTTATCCTTTTATCAATTCATGGCATTAGCAATGCAACTGCCTGTGATAATGCCTGAAATTACAGTGAGCTGTTTTCAGGGCCTTCTGGAAGGAGTGGACACTGCTGGTAGGTCCATTAAAAGTTACATTAGAGTAATTTAATTCCTTCAGCCCAGCTCCATTCACAGCTCCTCCTTTCTTCCAAGTTACAGTCTGTTGAATCAATAGCCATTAAAGCAAATCAACCTCAGTGGGAAAACGCCCTTGTCAAACCCCAGCCTGATTCATTGTCATCCTTTCAGATCCCCACTTAAGCAAAAACAGTCACATTTGAATTCTCAGATAAGATGTACTCTATCTATTTTAAAGCAATGTCAGAGCCTGCAAGCAATGCCATGGAGCTGTGATACCCATAGAGGAAACTCCAACAAAAAAGGTGCAAAACAGCTGAGACTCATTTCATTGTTTCTTTTTTCACTTGCTTCTGTAAGAACAGCTGCAGTCTCCAAAATGTGACCCAGAGCCCTGATTTAATTTCTTGTCTTCTATTTGCTTCTAAATGACATTTTGCATTTGTTTTAATGACTGGCTATGAGCCTGTGGCTTTTTGTGGCCTTCCAGAAGAGTTGAGTCCCTTTACACCATTCTGTTCACTTTTATCAGCATTATCACACAGCAGGACAGCAGGGTCAAAATCCACTTTCATTTCCTCAGGGTGTTCACCTGGTCAGAAAAAGGTGTCCAGAGACTTGACATAACCATGAACGTGAGTAAGATGTTCAGGGGCCTTCAGGATCAAGGCTGCACTGCCTTCCCCTTGAGAGGCAAGACAAAGAAAGCCTTCTGAAGCTACCTAGGGACCATAGTCCCCACCTAGGCTCCACAGCACAGGACAGGACTTTGAGTAAATTCTTAATGCTTTCTAATCCACAAATTATTAAAAGACACTACCTAGGGTTTGGAAAACTAACATATTTAGCTACACTATTTCCAAGCAGATTTTGGCCCCCCAAAAAAAAAAAAAAAAAAAAAAAAAAAAAAAAAAAAATCTATCACAGTAAAGCTAATAGTATACACTCTATGAATATATTTGAGCTTGCACTTACTAGGTGAAACTCCATGAATACATTATTCACAACTGAAAATGAGTTTTCTTTTTGCATCCTTCCTTGCATTTTTTTTTTACCAGCTCTAATGTACTCTTTTTTCTCTTTTTTTCTTAACTAATTAACTGAGATAAGAGCCAAAGTCCTGTGGCTTAATGTACCTTAATGAGTATGACATGATTTTCAAGCTGTAATATGGAACACTGAAAATGTGTTATTCATGTAGGGAAAAACATTCCACACCTATTTATAAGCCTCCTGAAATGATGAATCTTTCAATGCTGCTACCTATTTATAAACAGCTAAGGGTCATAAAGTACACTGACAATTTGATGACCTAATATCACATTATATTCTGATTTTGTTTGATACACATGCATTCTGTAATTTCTAAGCACTGAGATTGTACTACTTTATGGCGTGTTCTGAATAAAACATGTTTGCAAAGTTTTGCAGACAAACCACAAAATGAATTCTCTTCTATTTATTCTTCATTACAAATTATTTGTTTACTTCTCATGCTTATATTTTAGTTTCTAAGTAACAGAATAAAGGCTAAGGTCCTAACCATACCTCAATCACACATTACAGATTTTTCTTGCTAAGACTGCTTTAAACACAAGTAGAAGCTGAGCATGAGACAGATGAAAATGGATGGAAAGTATGAAAGCTTTGGTTTAATATGGCTCAAGGCTGAGAGGAATAATAGATGACAGGGAAATAAAAATTTATAGAGACTGCTATTTTAAACAAGGATATGAATGGCAATAAGAAACAGAGGAGATGAGCTGGAACAAGTTCAGATTAAGAACTGCTAGGCTAGTATGCTTTTTTTAAGCATTTTGGTAAGACTTAAAGGATGGAGAGCAGTTCTTTCTCGCTACAGTGTATAGTGGTATCTTATTAAACTTGGACTGAATATTAGAAATTTACTATTTCTGAAGGAAATGCACCAGGATGACATGACATTCATATAGAAAGACTGAGAGGTTGCAAAGAGCCATCAAAAGAAATCCATTTTTACTTTTTTATATACATAGAAACCCTGATTCTTCAGAGACAGAGATGTTGCTTCTAGACTGTAAATATAGAAGTGGGTTTACTAGATTTGGGATGCTTGAAACTGGTCAAAGGAAATTTTATTGATTTCTAGCCAAATGTGCATTAATTCTGATACACTCAAATCAGTGGATTACAGATAAGCTTTTTTAGGGTTTGAAACATGTCTTTCTTTTACAGTTTTGAAAGCACGGCTCGCTTCTCTTGCTCTTCAAAAAAGAACTGTGATACAAGAAAACCTTGACAATTAATTAATTGCAGGAGTGGATGGCCACTTATTTATTTAAATTAAATTCCAACCAGGGACATGCTGTCCTTCCAAGTAAAATGTTACTAGTATTTCTTAAGTTAAGCACTGATTTCAGCAGAAGGGACAAAAATTTCCTTTATGCTAGCTTGAATGTTTTCTGAAAATGCTTGTAAGTTATATGTAATAGCTCTGCAAATTCAGGTAACTGTTTTACAGTCTCCAGGTTTCAGAGACAGAAAGTTGTTGCTTTCTCACTGTAATAGTTTTATTAAAGAGTTTCTCTTGATTTCAATTTAGCTTCTAATTTTTAAACTATTCTACAGTAGTCTAAAAAAGATAAAATCTTTATAATACAAAAAACTATCATTTTAGAGGAACTGATTCATTTCAAATGGAATATAAATATGAACAGCATTAAATGAATAAAAGTTGTTATTAAAAATCCGTCTTATACAATTTCTCCACTTGTCAACTTAGCACTAAAATGTGGTTAAATCCAGATGATCCAGATATCCCCAAAAGTGCTGGCAGAGCTGTGTGAGATGAGGGTGAGGTACACAGAGTGAGATTCTCAGCTGAGGTAAACCCTGCGTTTCAACACATCCCTGCTGATTTACTCCAGACAAAGAGCCAGCCTGTTATTTTTAGCTTTTATATTTTACTGGAATTTATCAGCATTTGAACTCCTTTCCAGTGGAGCATCGGAGCATCGGTGCTCCCATCTGCAGGCAGAGCATGTATAGGGCACCAGCTCCTCTCCCACACAGCCTCAAATTGCTTGTGCCACCCTTCCATGAACCCATCTTTACAGCTCACTGACAAACCTCTCTAAATTACAATGAGGCAGCTGCCCACACATATGTGCTGGCTGATTTGTTTCGAGCAGACCCAACATACCACCTCCACAGTCACAGCAGCCTGTTTCACTGACTACAAGTGTGAAAGAACAGCAACAAGCTGAGCTCACACACCAAAGATCTGTTTCAGTGGTGGGGGAAGAGTGGGCTTTATACTCAGATGCTTGTTCTCTTCCCTGTGATGCATCACTTCTTCTGGGTCTTCCTTAGTATAAGGTTAATAAACCAAAGTCACAACAGAAGCAGCTCCTCCTACACAGTGCATGGTGTCCTGCCACCAGGGAGGCAGCTTCAGCAGTTTGTTGCAGTCAAGTAATACTTAAGTTTTGTTGAGTGATTTTGTTAGAAAATTCAGCATGCATAGGGGAGTCCACTGCATGAAGATTTTGATTGTGCATTTTTTTTTTTTTTAAAGTCTGTATTGTGTTTCTGTGGCCATGTTTTGGTAGCAGGGGGCTACAGGGGCAGCTTCTATGAGAAGCTGTTAGAAGCTTCCCCCATGTCCAACAGTGCCAATGCCAAATGACTCTAAGGTGGATCCACTGCTTGCCAGGACCAAGATCATCAGCCACAGTGGTAGCACCTCTGGGATAACAGTTAGGAAGGAGAGAAAGTTGTTGCACAAAATGATTGCAGCCAAGGATATAGGAGTAAGGATAGGTGTTGGAGAAACAGCCCTGCAGACACTGAGATCAGTGCAGAAAGAGGGGCAGGAGGTGTTCCAGGTGCTGGAGCAGAGATTCCCCTGCAGCCCCTGGTGGAGCCCATGGTGTGGCAGCTGTGCCCCTGCAGCCCATAAAGGACCATGTGAGAGAAAATATTCACCTGCAGCCCATTGCTGCAGCAGAGTGAAACCTGTAGGAGGCTGTGACTCAGTGGGAAACCCATGCTGGAGCAGGACCTGTGGCTGCATGGAGAGAGGGGCCCACACTGGAACAGGTTTGCTGGCAGGACTTTTGGCTCTGAGAGGGATCCAGGCAGCAGCAGCCTGTTCCTGAGGGACTCCTCTATGTTAGGGCTCTTTCCTCCTGGGAAAGTGCTGTATTTATTCCTGCAGCAGTGGCATGGGATGATCAGTAGTGTTTCAGAAGAACCCATTGAACATGTCTCTAAGAGAAAAAAAAAATTATTTCATTAATAACAATATTTTTTTTTGAAAGCCACTGTTTGATTGACCAAAAATGAAGACTTCACAAAAGATGAAATCCATACAGAAAAAAAAAAATAAATTCAAACACCTAAACTAACTAACCTAGAGAGCTAGAGTAGGCTAAGTGGGAGTTATAAAGCTGTTATCAGCCTAAGATATGTATCCAGATGTTTCTTAAAACACTAATTTACCCTTACTTTGCTTCATTTGGAACATCAAGTGGTTTCCAACATCTTCAAAATTCTATAATTAAGTAGATAAAGCTATTATTTAGTATGTTGGTATTTGTGTGTTGTTTCAGTTTCAGACTTACACCTGCATCTGGATTTAACTGCTTTTTGTACTCATACTCAGCGAAATATTGATTTACAGAATGCATATTTTTAATATTGAGAACTACACATACAATGCTGTATATCCTGGCCTTGGAGAAATGAGTCATGAGAAGTGACTCAAGGACTGAAATGATTACTTTGAAAAGTGTATTTTTAGCTACAGGAGGAAATAACTTTCATTATCATCAGATTGACAAAATACTTGAAGGTAATAGCTCCATCAGGAAATTTTTTCCTAGTCCTTATGTCAGAAAATAATAAAAAAAAAAAAAAAACAAAACCAAAGCACCTTTTTTTCCAAAACACTCTTCACAGCAGTGGAAAGTTAGATAGAAAGGCAAGATGCAGACACTGTCAAAATAAAATATGTTGAAGAAAAGAACAGGTGGAAAAAGAAGAGTAGGAAAGAAAAATTCCCACAGGAAAAATTAATTTTGTATGGTGCTTGTTTAAAGAGCTGTTAGGACCAGAAACCCAAAGAAAACAAATTAAAATATTTTAATTCATAAAATTAAAAAAAAAATAGTTTGAAAAAAGATTTTACGTGAAGCCTGTACATCTATAATTCTGAATAGCAAACTATGTTTATTCATGCTGGTAATCGGGCATCTTTCAAATCAAGAAAGGAATAATTTTTACTGTTCTGTTTGCTATAGGACGTAGAAATACATAAGCAAGGACTAGCCTTGGGTTGTGTTCTCCTCTGCAGTCTGCCATTTCAACCATCAGTGACTGTGCCCATCTCTGGCCATGAACTCCACTAAAACATGGATGAATTTCTGTATCAGGCACTCCAGTAAGCAGCCGAAGAGCCCAACATTACTGTGTCTCTAGCTGTGCAATAACAACAGGACCTGTGTCCAACAGCCAGAATCCAACATAGCCTGTTTACAGGTCTCTTTGTATAAGGAATATGTGCAAGGTGCATTTTAAGGTTGTCAGTAGGAACCCAGAAAATTCACATATCAGATACACACAAATCAGTCTCCAGTGCTGCATTTTTATACACAGCTTTGCAATATTTGCAGCTAGATTGAGTGACAGGAGATCTTTTGAATCAGGTAGCTTACATGTGTATCTGTAATCCAACTTGACTGAATTGAAATATGGGCTTCTGTTATCCTGTCAGCATAAGTACAAGCCAGCACAGAGCCTCCTTACTCAGTGTAGTTCAGCCCTGCATAGACAACAGTACCTCTCCTAATTTTCATGCTTAATTTTTATGGACGTTAGTCCAAAGGCCCAACCTACTTGCAGCCTTCTCAAAGAAGCTGGGACAAGAGCTGCCTGTAACAGAATAGGCCAAATCTTCTATATTAATTATAGCTTTATAGCTCCATTTAGCAGCCACCATCTGCCAAAATCTGGCTAGATTTGGGGTGGTCCCCAGGCAGGGTTTGCCAAAGTAGTGACAAAATGCTGAAACAAGCTTCTTTTCAGCTTCTGGATGGAATAATCCCTTTGTAATGTAAACTTGAAAACACATGAATTCCTCTGACCCTTTCAATATAGAAAAGGATGTATCCATGGGGAAGTTTCACAAAGTGCTGGTTGTTGGTCTCTGCGGCTGATAAATACAAAACAGCTCAATGCTGTGCATACTCTCTTGTAACCTGATTGATCTAAGAAAAACTATACATTTCCAAAACGATTTCATCCATATTTTCCTAACAAGTGGCCTAAAATGAAAACGTGCTCAGGCTGCCTACAACACTGATCATTGCAAGAAACACTCCCATGCTCTTCCTGCACGTCCCGAGTCCCCAAGGGATCAGCACAGGTCAGTACAAAGAGCACCAGACCATGTCCCTCCAGTAAGCAGGTGCCATGCCAGGACACTGTGCCCACCTTGGGAGTTCCCTCCTTCCTTATTATGGACCCATCTCTGTGCACTGCATTTACATTGTACCTGTTAAAGTGTGACTGTATGGCATAATGTAAATATAGTCTGGAGAACACAGAAGGCAGAAGCCTAAGTTGTCCCTGGTTTGTTTGTGTTCCTCTCAGGCACACCTAGTTCCTTGTTCCTGACATATTTCTGTTCACTTTAACAGGTATAGCTTAGGTTTGAAGGAGATGCTCATCTGAGGCAGTCACATTTTAACCTCCAAAAAAAACTTTCCCTGATTTTTATTGCTTTAAAAAGAAAATTTTAATATGGATTAATATTTAGTATTTGTTTATATGCAGGCTATTCTCTACAGAAACCTGATTTAAATATGCTGTTCACACAATACAAGGAAATATTTCTAAATTTTCCAGAATATTTAATTTTCATGACAAATTATTAATTACAGTGATATAATGAACCAGACCCATTTACAGTCTCTGCAGACTTCCCACCCAAGCAGAAGGTTTTAAAGTCTTTGATTTGCAGTGTGGTGACGAGTGAAATTAATCAATAGTTACTAATAACATTTACAGCAGGAGAAATAAAATGATTGAAGCGTGTTTCAGCTTCAGCCGACCTAATTGTTTCCCCTGTCTCTCCGTACTCCAGCTCAGGTGGTATCTCCAGGGGTGATGAGGTTTAGATTTTCTGTGAATATCAAAGCCAGCAGTCATAGCTCTATATGTGTTATTTATTGAGCACAGCAGCTGCAGTTGCCTGTGTCCTGCAAATTCTATGGGGCAGAGCTGCAGGGTGGCAGTCTCCCTCTGAGGGTGTTGAACAGCACTTGCTGAGTAAGACAAAGCAGACCCTTACAAAAGGAAGACTGACACATTCAGGTTCTGATATTTTAGCAGATGCTTTGTGTGCCAGATTCTCTTTACCACTTTTAAGTTTATCAAGTGAGAAACAGAAAATATATTTTGTAAATATATGGTTAACTATACAAAGCGCGAATAGCAAGGCTACAAAATATGAGATAGTTGTTTTATGACTTTTCATAGCCAGCACAGATTCCTCTGGGTTGACTGGTTCCAGATCACAGCATTTTGACCTATTTTCCTGCCTGTTTAAAACAGATAAACTGCTTTAACTTTGCCAAACACACAGCCCGTTGATCACTAGGCTGTCACTCACCTGCTCTTTTTCATTCTTCCCACAGAATTAAACACTGGTTTTGCTTTTTGCTTTGGGAAACTTGTATCAACCCTTTAATGTCTTACCAAAGGGACCAACCTGGGAGTGATGTAATCTCCTGCCTCAACTTTCTGGGCACCCTTGGCTTGCTCTAGAAGTTTCCACGCTGTTTCAGTCCATGTTTTTTGCTTGCCAGGCTGTCTATTCCTAGTGCCATGCTGGGCAGCTGAGGGTGATCTCACTCTCTTGGGCAAAGTGCCTTTCAGTTTGGTTCTTTTAAGGAGCTGATGTCCTTTCCTCCAGCTGTAGCTGTGTTGACCATGTTTGAGTGCATGGGAGAAGAGAAATCAATATCAAGCAGAATAAAGAGAGTCTTGCTGGCTGTTCTTCATCTAGAGGATTCAATTATTTCCATTGTTTAAAATGTCCTATAGAATAAAGTTGGCTGACAATGATGTATCGTCAAGTAAATTTTACCTTTAAAAGCTACTGTTTATTTTTTGTAAATCAATAAATTTGGTCTCTATATAGGTTAGACTTTTTTTTTTTCTCTCATCATATAGTGATTCATTTACCTGTTCACTCAAACTGTCTTGGCTTCCCTGATGCCTATAAAGGCTACCTAGAACAGAGATTAGACAGAGTTAAAGGAATAAAGTAAGTATTTATTAAAAAGGTTTTCAAAGGATACACCTTGAGCAGTCCAAAAGCCTGGCTGAGGCTGCACCCAAAATGAATGATGGGTCACGAGGTTTCACACTTTTAGAAGTTTTGGTCCATTTATATATTGGGGTTAATTGTCCAATTACAGTTTCAGGTTATGAAGTCCCATCCTCCCAGATTGCTCTCCTCAACTCTCTGTTTATACTTTTTGGGTCTAAAGCTGCAACTGTGTCCTTGGTTCTTGGGCTGGAAAAGGATTTTTTTTTGTCTAACTAAGCTGTGAGGATAACTTGCTAATATTTTGCATGAATTTCAGAGTTATATACTAATGCAGTATAGAATCTGGAAAATATGAAAGCTAAAACTTAAGGCATCATCCATCCCCTTCTATTTCCAATGAATAATTGCCTGACAGAAGAAATAGATCTTGTGCTGGACTACAGTTAAACTCTAGTGAGACAAGTCTGCCCATGGGACAAAGCATTTCTATATTTTACTTTTGTTCTTCTACATTTTGCCTACAGAAGTAACATGTAGAGATAGGTGTCACTCCCCTTAACACTAAACATGGAATGCTTTCTCTTCCATCAGTCCTCTTCCAAAGAAGTAGGAGTACAGAGATGACCACAGTGGGGGATGTGTATGTTCATGGAAGAAAGTTCATGCATGGTTGGGTTTTCTGCAGAATGCACACTCTGAGAAGTGAAATATATTTTAAAATCTGAAAAATTAATTACACTTTTTTCTACTTCTGTCTTCCAGAAAAATGGAATAACAGCTCCAATAAAATGTTTTTGACAGAAGCTGCCATTGCTAATTTCTTTTGGATTGCTGTCTTTAACTTATTCCACCACATCCTGGCCGATCCCACAAGGCTTCTCCTCATGGCTTTATAATCTGTAAAGCTTTGGAAGTAAAAGTCATTCTTTTCCTTCCATGACTTTGCCAGAAAATGGCAAATTGAAGTCTTGACTGTGTCTGGACATTTATTTTCTAGTTTCATTTCATCTGCTCAGTGATCTGCCAATATTTTCTAGCTTTTCCTATACCTTATATTTATTATGATATTACACATTTACAGTTGATCTGTTTTTGTAATTAGAGTATTACACTTCTAGTACTTATAAGCTGGTTTTTTGGTTGTTTATGTATTTGGATAATCCACTTAGAAGACTAATTTCCTCTGTGACAATTTCTAGGAAATAATCATTTTTAGAGCTTGAGATAATTAAACATCCAAATTTTTTCATTTGTAGCTCTATTTCAAGACTGCTCTCAAATGGAATAGAACAGATTTGAAAAAGTGAAGCTGGTCAGAATAGTGTAGACATATATATTTTTCCCAAGCACAGGAGATTGCATTTGATTTAATCTTATAAACTTTCATGAATTTTTAACATTGATTATGACAATATTTTTGTTCCCTTCAAGTGTGTCCATTCAAATCTAGGGAATTTATCCATTGACTTCAACACTTTTTATCTTGTAGGCAGATTTATTCAGGAGAAATGATTGATTCCTGGGTAAGCAAGTTCAAGGTAGGTTACTTTAAAATCATATTACAAAATAATAATGCAATGGGAATATTTAAAATGAAACCATGGTGTGAAAAATTAAACATTTGATTTACTTATTCACTGCACATTGAACAAATTGCTTTTGTATAATTTTAAAAAGTCAGGAAAAAGAACCACTTAAATTAGATCCAGGGATAACAAGCATAAGAAACTTCCAAACTTGACTGGGCATGATATTTTCCTCATGCTTAAAGTTGTACTATAATGTTATCTGCCTAATAATAAGATATATTCAATTAAGTTTTCTGAAATCACAGTGCAGCCATAGAGGTGAAGGAAGGGTCAAATATTAACCTCATAACTTTCCATTAAACACTAACCTGAAATAAACTGTGCCTTTTCACCAAAGAGAGATCCTTGCCAACAGTGTTTTCTTCCATTATTTGTGTTGAAAGAGTGCTGTGATATTCTTCATTTGACAAAATGAGTACACTGAAAATATCTGCATCTAAACTAAGTGCACAGACTCCCTTTGTGGCCAATGGGCAGAACTGGCAATTGCAGAGTGCATCTCTTCTCACTTACAGTAAAGGTATCTTATGAGACCAGATACATACCAGAAAAATTCTATTTCTATCTCTGTCCATTATCTGCAGGAAAGTTCTAACCCCCAGTTGAGGAGTTTGTATTGTATGTAAGTGAAGTTGAGTCAGCTTGAATCCTAATATTTCACCTCAATTAAGAAATTAATGTCAGAACCCTTTAGCTCAGTGCACCATGGAACTTATGCATTTGTTACAGACCTCTTTATTTGGCATGTTTCACTTATGCCTTAGCTTTTGCCTCCAAAATTCCATTTTAAGTCTCTTTCTGTTACTGCTGAAGTTTAGCTGCAAAAGTAACACAAATTCCTAGAAAAAACTTTGGAGAACAGTTATGAGAAAATATATAATAAAATGTTTTTTTCTCTTGCTACAAATAGACCTTTTAAAATATTTACACAAAAATTTTCAATTTGCAAAATAATAAAATAAGGGATCATCTTAACAGAAAACCATTAAATATTCTCTGTATGAATAGAAGAAACCATATAAAATATTTTAAAATCTCAGAACATATTGATTTCATAATAATTTGCAGAATGGTCTGTCCCCTTTCTCACTATACAGTTACTCCCTCTTCAACAAATGCAGCAGCAGCAGAATAGTATGTTTTTCAGGTTCTTCTAAAGGTTGATTGGCTTTTCAAGCTATGTACACTCATTGATTCCAGCTCTGTAACATGCCAGTAAAAGCAAAATCCTGGTCAAAACATTTGTCTTGATGAGTCACTTATTGACTTCAAGGGAAATTATTTTTAACTCTGTTCCAAAGAAAGGTATCTTGAACGTGAGCAGACTTCAGAAGAAGAGTGAAAGTTTACTACCTGAAAGCTTCATTGAATTATGAACAGTTATACCAATTGTGTACGTTTGTTCCAAAGTTGCACCTATTCAACCACGCCATGAAAATCATTTTCTGGGTTGCTTCAAGGATGAACTAAGACAGCTTATCCATTGTTGTTATTGCTGGCAAATCTGTGCCTTGCTATTTTGCTCGGAGAGGAATGAGTGCTGAAAGTGCATGTCCATTCCTTAAGAGGTGAGCACTCCTGAACTGGAATATTGTATAGGAGAAATCCAGTGTCCAACAAGTTTCAGACCCAGTCTAATACAAATAAAAGTGGGTGCTGTTTCCGGTTGTCTGTATGCACGAGTTCTACACAGTCTTATCACAGGGACTTCCAGAAATACAGTCAAAGACTTTAACGTGCTGAATTCCTGACATAGCTTGAGAACAGCTTGCATTTCAGACCTTTTTTTCCCAAAATGAGACAAAGGTATTTTTCTTCAACACGCTTGTTTGACACTGACTTCAAAGAACTAATAAGGAAACACTGTGAAGAAATTTGATTGATAGGGTAGTGGAGATGATATTGCTGGGTTCTATTGTGTTCATTTCCAGAGCAGAGATTTTAAAAATTTGGAGACTTCTTTGTAATGCAATTGCTACTGTAGCACAACATAAATAACCTATTTTCAGGAAACAGTATGTTCACTCAGCTGGACATCTCTACTATATGAATCACATGTAAGTTTAATAAAAGATATTGCCATTTCTTTTCTATGGTTTATTGTGGTTATAGATTTGAATATGCAAACCACCATTTAACATGAATTTTCAAGCCATCAGGAAGTAAAGTTCAGAACACCATATGTTTTTCCAAAGTGCTCATTTTAAACATCAGGCACTCAAGAGAAGTCCAAGTGTCAGTTCCTGAGGTATTACTGATATGAGTGGGAAACTTCCTGTTCTCATCAAAGCCACAGCAGCATTTGCTCATGTGAGTCAAAAGACATTCTGTGTCCTAACTAGAAATGTCAACTGCACCAAAATCTATCCCTGAAAACAGAAGAAAATGCTAATTATTATCATATATTTTATTTTCTTTTGATTCGACCCTCACAGAAGCTTTACCTTGCCTTGTCTCTTATCTTTTCATCAAAATGACCAAGAAGCCACTTATACTTTATTCATAATTCTACAGCTGTACTTTATTGCACAATTTATTTTGTTGTGAGATAAAAAATTGCTAACGTTAACATCTACACTTTTTTAGGTTTCAGACCAAGCCCTAGCCTCTTGCTATGCACTGACTTGGTGTCAGTATTCTCCTGAAATTATCTCTGCTACTCCAAAATTTGAAGATTTACTTCCTAATAACTTTAGAATCAAACACAAACTGCTACACTTATTAAAGAATAAAAAGTGTCCACTTCTAAGCATTTATTTGTGCCACATGCAGACAATTATGAACTTGAAAAACCAGATAAATCAGTGCATAGTCGTTGAGCAATATAAATACAGGGCAACACATCTGAAATTCTATCTGCAGGTCTCAATTTCACAACCTTTTTGAATGCAATGCTGTTGCCCAAGTATAATGCAAAGCAGAACGTATTCTTCTGCAATGAGCAGTCAAGAGCCAAGAAGTGACTTCAAGTCTGTGTATAATGACAGCTTTTTTCTGTCCTCCAGGATATCAAAGACACTGTGCAGAGAGTCTCATTTTATTATATTACTTTTAAGGGTGGGGTTCAGTGAAATTGTTTTAGGAAAGTGTTTCTGACCACAGCACCTAAAAAGATCTTTACTGCAATACTTCTTATCATGAAATTATTCTATGAATTCAGGAAGTAAATTAATGACATCCTTCTCCACAGTAAAGGAGAAACCAGATTAAATCTGTTCAACTCCCTAGAAATCAATGTTACAGCATCCAAAAATTAGGCCCAGTATGTTATAATGCCTGGAAAGGACACACAAAATTTCCACTTTTCCACATTAAGGATGAATCATTTGTCTTTGTTTTAGCAGCAATGCTACATAGAATAAAGAAGGTGTATGCCAGAGGCAAGGGGGAGGAGGACTTGAATAATTTTGAATTGTTGAAAAGCTCAGTTTAATATGAAAAAAAAATTACTTCAACAATCTGCAAATGAATGAGCCATAGACGAAGGAAAGCCATACTTTTTTTATTAAATCAGTCCATTCATTTAACAGTTGGATGTGTTGATAGTTGAATTACCATCTGCCATATAAGCAGATGTTTTTCATCTGTGTTTAAATGAATTTTATTTTTCTAATCAACTTTGTACAGAGTAAAAAAATCTGCTTTAAGAAGCACTGCATTTTCCATACACTGGACTACTTTAGCCTGTCAAAATTACAATCTTATCAAATTAAAGTGTTTATGTGACTGTGCTTCCTTTCATGGTCTGCAATGCATCCTTGCTCAAGCAATGATTTTATCCCATCCATTTCAAAATGAAGTAGTGACACTTCCATCTTTCCTAGAGCAAGGCTGTGGCAATCCATCTGCAATTGGAGTAAGAGCATGCAGATATTGAAATAATTACCTCCCATTATTATCCATCGGCTCTCAAGTAATTACCTGCTTCCATTAGCATTTTATTTGATTCACTAATTACCTTCAGAAATGCTGATTGGTTGTCCACTACCTGAAAGGATTACATTCAAATTCACCAACAAAGGTTTTGTTAAGCTGTCAGCATGAAAATAGAAGCCAGAGTGATGTATAAGAATAGTCAAGCAGTAAAGTGCAAGTCCTTTAATTTCCATTTGTTCAAAGTCACTGAAAGTTTCATGCAATGTGTCCTTGCAGCCCAGAAAGCCAATCATGTCCTGGACTGCACCCAAAGCAGTGTGGGCAGCAGGGCAAGGGAGGTGACTCTACTCTGTACTCCTAAGATCCCATCTGCAGAGCTGCATCCAGCTTGGGGTCCCCAGCACAGGAAGGACATGGACCTGTTGGAACAAGTTCAAAGGAGGCCACCAAGCTTATCAGAGGGCTGGAACACCTCTCCTCTGCAGACAGGCTGGGAGAGTTGGGGTTGTTCAAGTTGGAGAAGGTTCCAATGAGACCTTATAGCACCTTCCAGTACCAAAAGGGGTTGCAAGAGAGCGGTAAAGGGACTTTTTGCAAGGATGTAGAATGGTAGCACAATGGGTGACAGCTTTAAACTGAACAAGGGCAGGTTTAGATCAGATATTAGGAAGAAACTCTTTAGTGGAAGGGTGATGAGTCACTGGAACGAGTCGTCCACAGAAGCAGTGGATGGCCCATCCCTGGAAGTGTTTAAGGTTAGATTGGATGGGGCACAGAACAATCTAATCTAGTGGAAGATGTCCCTGCATGTGGCAGGGGATTTGATCTTTAAGGTAGCTTCCAACCCAAACCATTCTATGATTTACAAGCAGGAAAAAAGCCAAGAGAATGACACCTCTCTCACCATCTGATCCTACAAGCAATTTACTGTGGAAGAATAGACTATATGTAGTATACAATAGAGTATTATATGGCTGTTTTAATTCTTTGACTGATACAAAAACTCTGTTATTTTGTGAATGGAACCTCCTAGTGTTTGTCTGCAGGCATATATTTATACATAGATAGTAACACTTGGGTAAAATACTAGGCCTCCTGATAGATGCCAGTAAGTTGTTATTTTGCAAAACATTCTCTGTGACCCTTCCAGAGCCTCTTTTAGTGAAGTGTTGGCCACTGAGACCCTCCCAAAAGAGCTGTGTAAACTTTCTCTGCAAAAAGGAAAGGTTATTTGGAACAGGTGAACTTACCAGCAAACGTAGCTTGAGTTTGGTAAAAGGTGTGGTCCATATTGTCACATACCTACACAGAACCAACACAAATATCTAAAGGGTCAGAAAACTCATTACAATATTCTTGAAAGGACTTTTTATTTCCCTCCAGACTGCCCAAAATGGACTTAAAACTAAGAAAAATAAATTGAGGCAGTAGCATTTCTGCTAATAACTTGTCCCATTGGCCCTTTTTTAGCACCAGTGCCCTTTCTCATCTGATGTTAACCCTCTGAAACATAATCATCCAGGCTTTATTTTAGGCAGTGAAGAGTAACATCTCCATTGTGAGATTCACCCTGATCAATCCTGTTCCCTGATATTACTACATTCATTCTTGTGATGCCTTAAGTTGTAGATTTCATATTTTAGATTCTGTGCTGCATAAGGATGTAGTTTTGAGCCTCATATTAAGTGCTAGTGAGCTCTCTTCACAGGGTAGGTAGACAAAACAAATCCTTTTCTTGCTGAGGACCAAGGACAGCCATGGACCCAAAAGCATCAACAACAGTGGACCAGAGGGAGGAACAAGAAAGATGGGACCACACAACCTGAAGCTGCAATTGGACAATTAAACCCCAATATGCAAATGGACCAAAACTTATAAAAATGTAACATCTTGTGACCACGTTGCCATTTTTCTGTTGGCTCTTGGTTCACACTGGGTGCAGCCTTGGTCAGGCTTCTGTCTTGCCCAAGGTAGACCCTGGAGGCTTTTCAATCAATACCTACGTTATCCTCTAGCTCCGTCCAGTCTCTGTTCCAGGTTGACCTTCTAAGGCATCACTTGCTGTTGGCCAACTCACCCCCTGGAAGTGTTGCCTGTCACTTCAGATGACATAAGATTTCATTCCTTCAGAATATTTTTTCTAAGATTAACAGACAGAAATTTTCCAATAGTCTACCAGTAAAAATTATGCTAAAGTGTTATTGAAAAGCAGCATAAACTGAAGATGGCACAATACAATAATATATTTTGTTGATATGAAAATTATTGCTGTTGAAAAAACTTTCAGGGATTCTTGAGAGGGTATAAAATGGTTATGCCAATGCCCTGATGAATTTAAAATTGTATTTAGAGAATCTACATGAATGCATTATCAAGAATCTGTTTTCCCTGAATTTTCCTCATTGACATTTTGATTGTAATTTTATCCTTCCATTGACTGTAAAATAACCACACTGACTATATTTACCTGTGCAATATACCTTATCACCAGGTCCATTATTGATCTAAAAGCTTATTCCAATGAAAAGAGTCAGCAAAAACATGAGAAAATCTAAGATGTGCTCAGGTTGCTTCTATCCATTCCTTGTGTACAACATTATTCCATCTTCATTTTCGTCCTTGTGCCCCCTTTTCCTCCTTGCAGAACACCTTTTAAGACATTTAGGGTAAAACTCTTTGGATCGCGTTTTTGAAAAGTGATGATGCTCTGTGATACATCTGTTTTCAGGGGAAGGTTTCCAAAGCTCCTGGGTGATAACATCACATTCCTTGAAGAGGAAAAAAACATCAGAACAGAGCTGGATGTTTTCCAAAGGCAAAAGAATAAAGTCTGGGTCTAATAAAGGGAATTACACTGCATCCCATGCTTCTAGTCTTCTAGAATAGGAAATAACTTTCAGAGATAGAAGGTGCCACTTCCACACTTTTTACATTTTTTGTGTTTCCATTGCTGCTTTGGTCTTTACCATTTTGTGCAACTATAAAGAAGTTTTATGTAGAATCTCTGAAATATAAAATCAAATGGCTCGTACTGTCCTATCAGCAGACAGGTCTCTGTACTTTAACTGTTCATACTATGAACACTGATTTTACTCTTTGGAAGCTTGGAGATAATCTAGCTTTATCCTACTTATGCAGCAACCCCATATATCAATCTTTATGCAGCAAAACAATCTATAGGTAATATCATCTTAGTCCAGCAAAACAAAAGTTCTCATGTCCTGGTCCTTGCCTGTTCTCTAGGCATGAGCTCAGATAATCCTGTTAAAAATTATTGTCTTCTGGTTTATGTGGTAGCATGGATGTCAGCATAGTAAATCTACAAAGGTCTATTGGGTGATTGTCTTTCATTTAAAAGGACTCTTAATTGTGGTTTAGGCAGTGGTTTGCAAATTTTAATATTTTACATGTTAGTCGAACAGTTTTATCATATTGGCAGATTCCTCTAATATATGAATTTAGTTTCCTAGCTACCCCATCTCTCTTAATACTTTGAGCATCTGCTCAAAGATACCTTGTCCTCCCTCCACCACTCCCAAATTCATGTTCCATGAGATCTCATGCATGCTACAAAAAACAAGCATTTCTTATGCCATCTCTGGGAAATAGACATTCACATTATTTCAGTTCCCCAGTGCCTCACCTGCAGTGAGGCTGTGGAGCTCCTATGAACCTGTTCTGAGCTACCAAGGAAGGAGAAATTACAGCCTCCTTACTATACTTCAACATATTCTCCTTTTCAACATATTCTCCTTTCTAAATGTTTGCTTTCTGTTATGCTTTAAATTGAAGAAACAGTAGCAAAATATTACCCCTTAGTATGTATGTACATACAGATGACAAAAATCAGTTTGCCATTCTGAGCTGCACAGCATAAGGGGGAATTTTGAATTTGAACACTGTGATATCAAATCAGCAGATGAGACTGATTTACCCTTCTGTGGATGCAAAGGAGCTAACACAAGAATGGAAAGTAGACTTTGGAACAATCCAAAAGCTTGACCAAGATTTGGTTCCCATTGTCAAGCACCTGTTGCTTTGTAAGTATAATCCTACACTAAAACTAAATGAGAAAAAACAGGGACAGAAAAGATTCTCTTCATTAAATTCTCCTGGGGTTTTTTTAGTATTCACTATGTGTATAAATCTCACTAATATGTATCAGTCAAGCAAAAATCTAGGATCTCATTTTCTATTTTCTGATGGAAATCTTGTGTCTTTTAATATAAATAGATGCTGTTAGTTCCTTTCCTTTGTATCAGGTTTGCCTAGACTTTACTATATTTAACAGTCCAAAGTGAATTGAATTATTACTTGCAAATAATATCATATCATTGATAGTACAGATTAATAATACTGGAAACATCTTTCTGCAAAAGCAAGTGGATATTAGCTGTAGATGGTACTGGCCAGATTGTTTGCTGTGACCTACTGATTTTGGTGCAAATCAATAAATATTCAGGGTGCTAAGATCCAAGCTGATGGAAGGTTAAAAAAAAAAAAAAAAAAACTAAAGCAAAGTTTTAAGGGAAATTAAGGGGTGTAAGTCTTTATATATGGCTCTTATAACACACAACTGTCCAGTTGGTCTTATGAAAAACAGTTAGTGCTCACTTCTTACCACTCACTTCTTAGGTCTGGTTCTTTACAGAACAGTGAATATCCTAGGAAACTTGGACATGCCTTTTTCAGTTTCATATGTAAGTCCATTACGTATGCATTAAGTGCATCCCAAAACTCCCTGGAAATTAAGATTATGACTCAAAAATATGGCCAGTCTTTTGTGTTAAAGGAAAGAAAAAACAGAAATGTATCTTAAGGACCAAAATCCACCACCGTTCACTCTAGCCATGAAGTAGATAATCATTGTGTATCAGCAATAGATTGCTCTTGAGCATGGGGCGTGCAGAGAAAAAATTTAATAGTAATTTCTATGACCTGTGATAGCATTTCAATGCATAGCATTTGGAGGACAAGGATTTCAGATAAAATGTTGTGAAAGGCCTGATTTTATTTCCGGTTAGGTTCATTGTTATTTGTATTTATACTTAAAATAGAATAAAATCAAAATTTCAGCCTCATTTCACACTTATGCTGAAGGATCAAAACCGTTGGTATCTGTTGTAAAAACCACTTAATAAATACATATTCAAATAGTGTGAAAGCAACACAATTCTTTTGTGCAATGCTGTCTGTTGGCCCTGATAACTGCTGAAGTCTAGGCAGGATGATCCTTTCTATCACAGAGGCAACTGAGACCCTCACTAGTAAATAAACTAACACTAATGACTCCATGAAACCTTTGAGTCTCCTAGTTTTAAGAGTCCTAGGTTGTGCTGGTAGCTGTTTTCTAATTATGGAAGGTGTCTGGATGATTAAGAGCAGTTGAGGAAAAGTAACATTTATTCTGTGTTAAATACTTAAGTCAGTTTAAATTCAAGTAAATAGCAGCATCCACCATGCTGAGAGCCCCTGACACAATGTAGGTTAATTACATCTCCTTTTTATGGTTTTTCTAAGTGAATGGTCAATTTAAATTAAAATGTTCAGCAGAGGAAACTTGACTTGATATTTATCTATAAATATTGCAGATGTCACTCAAGAGATACAGTGGCACTGATGAGGATGACAGTGGCAGACTGTGCTTTGGACAGCCATGTAAAATACCTGTCCCACTGGAAGAATGATGCTCAAAATTTTTTCAAGTTCATTAAATTGTTTCAAGGCAATCTCCACAGGGCACATTGTTTTGTAACTTAGCTGATGCTATTTCTTTTATTTCTGCAATAAGTGCAATAAATATATGCTTATTGCTTTACACTACTGACCAAGCATTGCCTGAAAGAAGCCTGACAATTCATGTTAATTTATGATAGTTGTTTCATAATATGAAGAAAACCTTGTTCCTCTGAGCATTGTAAAGAAAAACAAACATTCTTCTCAATGACCCTAAACAACAGGTGAGAGATTTTTGGATCAATTTAAGGAGGTATCTAAAATTAATAAAAAAGGCCAATTGTGACATGTAATAATCTGACTTTTGAAAAGAAAAACAAATAAATTAATCGTGCCAAAAGTTAAAAAAGTACATTTTTCAGAGCAATAGAATGCATTGTGTTTGATCTCCAGAAAGTGGCAAAATGGCCTTTTGTTGGTCATATCTGACCCAGCTAAACCCCAGCTGAAAACAGCCACACACTCACTGTGCCCACTGGGATGGGAGAGAGACTCAGAAGGGTAAAAGAGAAAACTCTTGGGTTTTGATGCAGACAGTTTAATAGGGAAAGCAAAAGCCATGCACACAAGCAAAGAAAACAAGGAATTACCCCACAACTTTCCATGGGCAGGCAGAAGTTCAGCCATCCGCAGGAAAGCAGGGCTCCATCAGGTGCCATGGTGACTTGGAATGACAAATACCATCACTCCAAACCCCCCCCCCCCCTTTCCTCCTTCTCTCCCCAGCTCTACATGCTGAGCATGACACTACAAGGTCTGGGACATCCCTGGGGTCAACTGGGGTCAGCTGTTCCAGCTGTGTCCCCTCCCAAATCCTTGTGCACCCCCAGCCTTCTTGCTGGCAGAGAAGGCTTTGATGCTGTGTGAGCACTGCTCAGCAGCAGTAACTGAAACATCTTGATAGGATCAACACTACTTTCAGCACAGATACAAAACACAACCCCACACCAACTGCTATCAAGAAAATTACCCCAGCCATAACTATCACACAACAGAGACTTATTCTTAGCTATGCCATAGGAAATACCAATCACTTGTGCAGTAGAAACTATATATGAAAGAAGAAGAAACACTATTGACAATATTGCTTGCTAAGGTAAAACACCTTTATGTTTTTTTGTGTTTAACAATATAGTACCACTTAATGGATAATATCAATTGACTCACACTTAGTTTAGAACAAATAGTTCTTTGCATTCAATTTGTATGAAATGCTAATATAGCAGAGACCTTTTAAACTACTTTTAAACTAATAATTAATTCTGTTTAAATATAATTTTGTGTTCAAGGGGCTTTAATTAACTTTCTTTTCAATTTCTACATCAAAGAAGTAGAAAGAGGAACATGCATTCTACTTTCATAAAAATCAGGGGAAAAGACCTTTGTACCAACTAATTTTAGTAGACCTTCAAGACGATTAATCAGAAAAATTATTTTTTTATCCAAATTGAATAAAATTATCCCATTGGGATTGCCATTTTTCTGTGATTGTGGCAAGAGTTACTCCTGCTTGAATTGAGACTTTCAGTCAAAGTGACAAAGATGGCAAGCTGACCAAAACTTCTGGGACTATGACCAATGGAAGCAGGCATCTGCCTTGGGTACATGCTATGTCTCAGGTGCATTTCTGTATTGCTGTCAAACAGAACAACAATGACTGAATGACACTTGAAAAATTACTAGTGAATCAAATTTAAAAACTAAATTCATGGACAAATATGGAGATAGATATAGATATAGATATATTATATAGATATAGATATAGATATAGATATATTATATAGATATAGATATAAAGAGATAGAAATTATTCTACTGATCAGTGAGAACATCATATATTTTAATCCAATCTCATTTCACCTGGGACATGGTTTAAGCCTAGATGGAAATTAGCCACCATGCAGCCATTTATTTAATTCCTGCTCTCACCCCCTTCACCCCAGTGGAATGGGAAGAAGGATCAAAGAGGAAACCTAATAGAAAAAATAGTTTCTACAGCAAACGGATACTTGGATAAGATTATTTTGTATTTCAAGGAGCACAGGATGTAGAATTTTAAAAATATACTCTTTTTTTATGGCAGGAGACAGTGATTCAAGCAGGCATGAGAAAGAGGGTGCCATGGGAAGGATTCACTCTTCTATATTTGTTTTGTCTTTTGTATCCAAGTAAAAGACTTGTTCCAATCTACCAGAAATTAATTAGTCCAATCACTCCTCTTTCCTTAACTGAAGGTAATGCATCATTTTTTTAAATTAAATTTTAATTCTAGTAAGGAATTTTTTATTGTAAAGTATAAACATAAAATGACAGATAAAGAAAAGAAAAGGCAGCAGCAGTTGCATGAGTTCTGAAATCAAGACTGAATAAGTTGGTAAGGTTAAACTCCTTCACAGATCATTGAGTCTGATGACAAAATCTCTGTATAAAGCTTTATGACCTGCAAAATAAGTAGTCCAGACACTGAAGAAGCTGTTGTGTTTGTCAGGGATAGGAAGTGTGCAGTATGGAGTTTAAAGAGCAAGAGTTTTGTGTTGTACTCAGTCATAGTGCCTGATGTGACTCAAGTCATGCTGACAATGTTGTGCCAAGGTAATGATTTCTTTAGTACTCCCACTCCCCACCTCCAGCTATACAGGGTGGAACCACAGAGAAAGGAACTTTATATTTTTAGTCCCATTTTTATCTGCCTAATTAGTTTGAAAATTCGAATTAGTAATAGTGCGTCTATATAAGACAAAAAATCAGCACAGTTGCTGCAATATATTTACAATAGAAGCTTCTTCCCAATGAAATGGGAATTTTTTTTCTATTTCAGAAAGCAACTATGTGCATTAAACAAAACATTTCAATTACCCAAGCTACAGAAGTAACTCCTGCCATGACCCCAATGGAAGCATTCCTGCCTAATTACTGGGAAAACTCTTCTAATCCTTTCTATATCTTCCAATAACATCCAGTGAATTCTGGACTTCCACTGGAGTCTCTCAAATGAGCACACAGAGGATGCAACAAAGGACATGGAAAATGTGGAACATAGCCAAAAAAACACTTAATAGCTTCCCTCAAAAGGTGTAAGAATTTCTTGAGATTTACCCTTTCCTTGCAGTACAATTCAAAATTTCCACCACATTACTGCCTTCTATGACAGAGCTGCATAGGTATTAAATAACTGAGAAAAATACACTTCTATGATAAACAAAGATGGATACAGATTTTTTGTTTTCCTAACTCTTGTTTTCAAATGTCTTCTAAAACTATCTGATACCTTGAAATAGCATTTTGTGTATAAATCTGATCCTTCCTATAGGAATAAAAAGGAGATCTTATACCTGGGATTATGATTCCTATTTTGGAAATTCGGAATATTTTTCTCATGGAGGTTAACCATGGAAAAAAATCCTAACGGACGTGTTCCTTGTCCCACTTAGGCAGCTATAAATATGACCCACAGTACATTGCTACAGATGTAAAAACTATCAAATTATCTGGGAAAGTTTTTCTTTAAATGTGGCTTTGCAGATGTTGAATCACTTGGCATTTACAAGTAGAATAAATATGTTGCCTATAGTATGTATTCCCTTTGTCCTTCTGTTACCCAGGTTTGCTTTTCCCTTAAAGAAACCATAAAGTGTTGATGCGCAAGTGCTTTCCTTTCCTCTGAAATTTAATAAAATAGTGATGAAACCATTTGCTACTGTATTAAAAAAGTAATATTTTCGGTCTCAAGCAGTGTAAGGTTACAGCTAAAAAATAGTTATGGAGAGTGTCCCTATTCTCCTTTTCCTACAAGCTATAATTTGTAAAGCCTTTTAGAAGGCATACCTTCATGTTGGAAGGAAAATATGAAACAGAAGCGTTTTTATATAATTAACACTCAGAAACATCTTTAAATATATGTAAAATTGATGTATTGTCTATTGTACAGTCAAAAAGAGGTGGATTTTATTTCATTATCATTATTAGACTGGGAGAAAAATCCAAGGCCAATACAAGCATGATTTGAGGATGACTCCTGAGTGTCATCTTCAAATAGCTAGTCCTTGATATTCATTCAATGGTAGCTGAAATACAGCTGCAGGTCTGCATGATTATATTTGCAGCACCAAAGAAGCATGATTCATATGAAGGTTTTCAGTGGTAACTGGCAATAAATGGCAAGAAATCATCTATTCTGTCATGCAAGGTTAGTTATTCTGTTACAGCTGTTCTTAATTTCTCTGTAACTTTTTACATAGGCTAAGGACCTCTTACACTTTTTACCTTCATTTGTTGTGAGGGGAGAAAAGAGCAGTGATACTTTCAACATCACATTGTGCCTTCAAAGGAATTAACTTCTGTTTGTAGTTAAATACCATCATTGCAAGGCACTTATAGAAGTGCTTAGTTTAGAACCTCAGCTGTTGATTTTGGATAAAATTGTTTACTATCAGAATCCAGTAAGAACTCTATTTTTTAGAAAGCTAAATGTATTTAATGATATTTTTTTCTTTGCTGCAAGGTAAGCATGACTGTGTTTAAAGACCAGAAGTAACTGAGAGTAATCTGAAAACCCAGGAGAAGAGGGAAATGCTGCTGTGTGGATGAAATAATTCCCATCTTTTCCTCTGGTAATAAAGATTATAAATTCTGATAATTCCATCCCAGCTTTCCTCCACATATACTTCTGCTGTTTATTATAGAATTGTATTGGTGGTAAGTAGTGCAAATAGTAGATTGCAGGAAATATGTTTTATTACATGAAGGGATATCACATGTTTAGTTTTATTTCATATTTTTTCCCATGAAAAGTGCATTAAAAAAAACCAAGAAAAACAGAGTGACAGGACAAGCAATAATGATAGGACTATAAAAGAGTAAATTTAGATTGGATATTAAGAAGAAATTCTTTACTGTGAGGGTGATAAGGAACTAGCACAGGCCTCCCAGAGAAGCTGTGGCTGCCCCATTCCTGGAAGTGTTCGAGGCCAGGTTGGGTGAGGATCTGAGCATCCTGGTCTAGTGGAAGACTCCCTGCCCACAGCAGGGGGCTTGGAACAAGATGATCTTTAAATTTGCCTCCAATCCAAGCAATTCTGTGATTCTGTTATCACAAGCAAAACAAACTAAAAACAACAACACAAATCCTTCTTTTGGCAGTAAAGATCCAAGAATCCTAAATCTAAATCAGCTGAAGATGAATTTGACTTGTGTAGAAACTTGAGGTTAATAAACAAGACTCTTAGGTCTTGTAAATCTGCATCATTTTGATAAGAATGATCTTTCTTAACAAAGCTAGAGGTCTAGTTCATAATTCAAAAATTGATACAATGTCACCAAAAAAATCTGCAACACTATTTACTTTAAATAAACAGTATAAAACAGCATACCTCACTTGATGTTGTGGTTGTGATTTTTTGGGATTTTTCCTTTAAAGGATACAATATTTTCTATCCATCTTACTGCTCATTCCTCCCCATATTTTTTATTTCATAAGAAAAATTACAGATCATTCAATATCAAAGTCTGTGCTTCACAAGTGTCACATATATTTTCCAGTTAAAATCAGTAGACCAATATCAAGAGAAAATAATAATATTCTGTATTGTGAATACAAATTTGTATTAATACACCTATTATTAAAAGCAGATGGAAAAAAGTATGTGAGAAAATTCACCTCTTCTTTATATTGAATCTATTTGGGATTTCCATAACAAGTTCTGTAATGCCTAAGTGTTGAAGTCCACTAAAGGAAATTGTTATCATTTAAGGCCATTTAAACGAGCTGATTACTCACCCCTATAATCATAATTTCTTCCCTTTGTGATATGGCAGCTCTTTCTACAACTCTTTTTTCCCTTGCTCACAACCTCTTTTTAATTCTGTCTTGTCTGAACTTAGAAAACACTTTCTTTAGGTCATTGTTTATATCATTATTGCACAATGAGGCTTATGTGCAGTTATAAAAAAATACAAAAAAGTAACAATTGAGTGTTACGGTTAATATAAGAAACAGTTTTCATTAAAATTCTGTCCTGCACTGCTTTCCAAAAGTGACAAAATGATCATATTTTCATCACTTTTTTCAAATCCATTACCCCCCAAACTATATAAAAGTTGACTTACACTCTCTGCTTCCCACCACTGTCATATCTAGCAGCTTTCCAAAACAGAGCTCAGCAAGAATTTCTCAGTGTAATGGCCTTTTTGTGTTCAGTGACATTGAAACACATCCACAGAAGCATATCAGTTTGAATGAAACTTTTACAGGTCAAAGTTACTAAAGAATTTTATTTGTAATGCTGAAGTCCAGGCAATAGTGTGAAACACGATGGTTCAAGTCATCTTCATCTTGGTTTAAAGCAGAAATTTGAAATATGATGTCTTGCACTCTGGGCAATTGGCCTGAATCATAGTCTCTGGCTATTCCAGAGTGAAGTTCAGGCTGGGTGGGGATGATGAGAAAGCAGGGAATTATTTTCTTTTTCCACAGAACTGAAAGGTCTTGGATATTGCAATGTCATAAGGAAAAATCATCATCATTTCTCTGAATTCTTACAATATCAGCATAAATTATGTGGGAAGCTGTGTGAAATCAGTCATGAAGACAAAAAATAATTTACAGGAGGTATGAGGTCAGTGCCTTAATTTGACCAATGAATTGAATTGAGCGGAAGTCCATGGGGGAAATATCACATAGGAGGATCAGACATCTGTTCTTTGTAGTGCCCCAGTTTCCATAGGTAAATAACCCTCCATTTCCTGTGTGTATAACAAGCACTTTCTAGACAATAAAAGAATGTTAAGTACCATCCTGGGCTACGGAGCACATTTATTCCAGCTGTGTTAGGCTTGTTAGCTCTGCTTTCCCCTGTTTTCCATCCATTCCCTTGACAATATCCCTTCCCCCATATATGCCATTCTTTCGACTCTCATTGTTGTCTTCCCTAATCTCTCTTCCCATTCCTTATTGTGCCCACTTTTGTTGGCACTGATATCCTCAAGGAAACAATCTAGCTATTTTTAGACTTACTCTGAAAATGTATGAACAGAAACATTTACAAGCCTCACGGTTCGGTCACATTTAAGTAATTTTCAAAACATGGCAGAAGACAATTTTCAGAAATTAGGTTGGTCATGTCCTTTCTCCCTCCCAGACAGATTCCAAGTGCCTATCTAATCACACATTAAGGTGGTAGAGCTTCACAAATAAGCAGTTGTAAGGTTATCATTAGATGAGCAAGATCAGGTATTTTCAGAAAGAGAAGAGCTGATTTATGTAAGAAGGACAAAACTATTTAATCTGAATACACAGTTTCCACTACATAATGAGTATTTTTCAGAGTTTAAGAATCATAAAGCTAGTTTTCATACTGAAAGGTTTTGTATAATATTATCTACTAATAATAGGTACTGATAAATCTTAAAGCCATATGTGAACACAATGCATTCTCTTTAGTGACATAAGTTCAGATTGCTCAGTTTGGCAGAACCATTCACATATGTAAGATTAAATCAAGACATATTCAGCATCTCCATTAAAATAAACACAGTAAAGCAGTCTAAGAGCAGTGTGGCTGATCTGACTGTGCCATTAGGTGTCAGAGATACCTACGGAAACATGGCTCAAAGAGAATAAATTCAAAAGAAGGCAGAACCTCACATCACAATAACGAATGCTGTGCATGACAATATTCAAACAAAGGTGATCTGAACTATTAATCTTGTGAAGAAAATTATGCAGGATAAAGGATGATGGCATAAAATTGTTTGTAGCCACTGGAAATTAGTACAAAACATTTCTTCATTAAAATCCCCATTATAATATGTAAATTTTAATAATATTCTAGCCGGGAAAATCACTTTTGCTGAATTATTCATTTTGATTAAAGAATTTCAACTATCTGCAAAATGCACCTGTTACTTATCGGGCCAGGGGTTATTGTGTACAGACAGGGGAATGAGGTGTTGGAGAGCAGCACTGCAGAAAGGGACCTGGGGGTCCTGGCTGCTGGCAAGTGGAACATGAGCCAGCAGTGCCCTGGCAGCCAGGAGGGCCAACCCTGTCCTGGGCCATCAGGCACAGCATGGCCAGCCAGGCAAGGGAGGGGATTGTCCTGCTCTGCTCTGCTCTGCTCTGGGGCAGCCTCACCTTGAGTGCTGGGAGCAGTTTTGGGTGCCACAGTATAAGAAGGACATTAAACTATTAAATGTTTCCAAAGGAGGGCAACAAAGATGGTGAAGAGCCCTGAGGGGAAGCCATATGGGGAGTGACTGAGGTCACTTAATCTGTTAAGCCTGGAGAAGAGGAGACTGAAGGGACACCTCATTGCAGTTGCAAATTCGTGAGGGGAGAGGAAAGACAGACACTGATCTCTTCTCTGTGGTGACCAGGGAAAGGACCTGATGGAATGGCCTGAAGCTGAGTCACAGGAAGTTTGGATTAGATATCAGGAAAATGTTCTTCACCCAAAGGTGAATCCAACCCTTTAACAAAAAGGTGGTTGGGCACTGGAACAGGCTCCCCAGGGAAGTGATCACAGCACTGGCCTGACAGAGCTCAAGAAGCTTCTGAACAATACTCTTGGGCATATGGTGGGATTTTTGTGGATGGTGCTGTGCAGGGCCAGGAGCCACACTAGATGATATTTGTGGGTCCTTTCCAACTCAGTGAAGCCCATGATTCTGTGATTGCCATAAGGTTGCTCTTTACCACTCAGATGTGCAACAGTAAACAAAAATAATAAACATGTGACCATATGATTCACCTTATCCTAGTATAAAGGCATATATTCTTCTTCACAGTAGAAACTAACATAATAGTGAAGTTGTCAGAATCACACTAAAGAAAAATGTATGATAAAACAATGTTATATTCTAACCTTGGGACCATACCCTCAGACACAATAAGTTAACATCGTCTATTTAGCTAAACAGGCTTGTACTTATTTGCTCCTCATGAAGGTTTCACAGATGACATATTAATACTGGAGATAAAATAGAAAATTAAAATCAAATTTCATAAAAACCACTATCACAATATTTGTTAAGTGTCCTTTTATTTACATTCTCTGAAACACCTGAAGAAAAAATACAAGCTGTAATCTGGATATAATTATACACAATATCTTGACATAAGGAGAATGTATGTTAAATTGACAAGCAGCTTAATAGTGAAGGTAAAAGTTTATTGAAAATGAATACTTTCCCAGCAGTTCAGGCAATCATAACCACAGGTAACATGAATGGGAATGGTGTCTATTTACATCTAATCTGCAATGCCTGGGGAGAAGGAGGGAGAAGCAGCTGGAATTTTAAGAAGTACTAGGAAAAAGCAGGTCTCAAAAACCGTGTTGAACCCACACTGAACCTATTTGTCAATTTGAAAAACTCCATGAGCCATAAGTGTTAGATAGGAAGTTAGTGACCCTATTTGCTTTTAACAGCATTGGGTATGAAATAGCTGAATCTTGTAACCATGCAAAAAGTGTATTATGAGACTGAAACATACAGCTGTGTTCAGCATTCCTGTAAAAATAGCTGGACAATATCACACATGTCAAATAAAATTTCTTCATCTCATATGTGAATTCCAGCTGAAATGAGATAGCAGGGTTGGATTGCACAAAAAAAACACACCTGAAGAGACCACGGCCTAGCATTTTGTTTCCAAATTCATCCTACAGGTAATAACACTGAAAAGGAGGAAAATAAATAAGTCTTACCTTAATATTACTAAAAGTGTGTCTTTTGCAATGACTTTCATCTGAAGATCTCAAAGGCTTTTATTACCATTAAGCCTGACTCCTCATTATTTTATTTTTGATGGTAATTGACACAAGTGTTGAAACGTATAAAACGTGCTACTCTTGGACAAGAGTTTATATTGATTTTGTGTAGCTGTTGATAACTTCATAATGCCCAAAGAAGTCTATGGAAGCCAATACTCCACTCTTTGAATACTGTGATCACCTCTCCCACTCCTGAGTGAGAAGTGTCCTAATTGTGACCTTCCAGTCCCTGTAGGTGCCCTACAAGATAGAGAGAGAGTCTACAAGGGTATGTAGTGACAGGGGCACAAGGAGGAATGGCTTCAGAGTGGAAGAGAGCATGTCATAACCATTGAGGACGGCAGGAATGATGATATGACTCTCAAGCTTGTTAGCAGAGTGAGAACAAACTTTACTCTTCTAGATCTTTTATGGCTGCCTCATCCATGAAAGTGCTGCCAAGGCCAGTTTGGATGGGGGTTTGAGCAACCTGGGATAGTGGAAGGTGTTCCTGCCCATGGCAGAGGGGTTGGAACTAGATGATCTTTAAGTTCCCTTCCAAGCCAAATGCTACAATTTTATGATTCTATTCAGCATGTGCAGGTCTCCTAAACACATTAACTTTTCTGTGTGTAGTTCCTGCTCCACCAATAGCACCAATTTCCTTAGATCTAGAAGCCTTGTCCCTTACATACATCTGAATTTTTTTTCACAAACTATTAACATTACTGCACTTTCCCTAGATTATCCCAAGATTATTTTAAGATTCAAACATGGACCCTGTCATTTTTCTCTTTTCAAGTTACCTCATGACATCTGAGTAACCCCTTCAGGATTTCTGCATTTTCCCACCAAATGGGAGTATAGTGCAGCATTCCCAGTTGCCCATGACTGGTTGAATAAATCCATATTTGATGAGCACATATAAACAGATACTGTAGTTCAGGTTATCTGAAAATTTATAATGCGGTAATTTTCTCAGACGGGCAAATGGGCCCTTGGCATATTAAAGAATTGAATGTTATTTCAAATAAAGCTTTCTCTACTGCTCTGATAAAGTGAGGAAAGCCATGTCCAAAAGACAATCAGACTCTTCTTAATGACATGTGTAAAGACATCCTGCAGCAGTTAACATTTGCTAACCATGCGACCTTGAAAAGAGTGATTGTTGTCCTTTCTTCTCTCACCATGTTTAACATGTCTTTGTTTCCTTTTGCTCATTTCACTGTGCTTGAAATTAGTTTTTAAGCTCTTTACACCAAGGAGTCTCTTATGCAGTTTTATTTGCTGTTTAATACCAATTAAGATGGATTTGCTCTTCCTTTGCCAAAGTTATCCAAGTCACTCTATAAATATTGGAAAATAAACATGTCATTCTCAGGGCTTCATTGTTTGTTTGGGACTGTTGTATCTGCTATTCAGGATGGTGTCTTAACTAAGGTTAAAAAAAATAAGGTAAGGCTTGTGGGCTTTGTGGAATACTTACATGATGCCTAAATCATCTTGCCACTTAATCTACTTGGGATGAAGGAAGATTTTTTGATTGACTATTCTCAGCTGATTCAATTTCTCTCAGTTAAGTTTCTTTTTTTCAAAGCTTTCCTACACTAGCAATAAGCCTCTGGTATCTAAACCACAGAGGAGATATTTTATTTATGCATATTCATAGGTGATTAAAGGAAATTGCACTTGTTTATTTTGCCCATCTGAATTGTAATATTATACATGTTGATTCCTGCCTTAGAAAAAGCTGCTTAAAACTCATGTGATAAAAGGGCAGGAATTCCCAGTAGGTCTGTTCATGGTTAATTCTATTTTGAAATAACTTTCATGCACAAAAGGCCAGTTTTATTTGATGCCATAAGAATAAACATTCACGCTTGTTATTATTTTACTGAAACAATTTTGTAATGCAAATTAAGCAGCTTTAGTATTCAATTACTTTTGTGCTAATATAAATTGTAAGATTAACATAAGCATACTATAGCTTTAGCAACTGGTATCATAAAAATCCAACCAATTTCAACAGTTGCAGTTAAATGGTATTCTGTGGTCCAAATACTGAAATTGAGGTAGTGGTAACAGAAATGCTTCTTTTGAACACAATTGTGGTAAATAGAATACCTCACAGTGTCTGAGTCACAGTCATGAATAAATAATTTTAAAAAGAGAATAAACATACAGCAGATATAAGCCTTTGTAATGCTGTGTTCTCACTGTGGTGAGGGATCAGGTGAGAGACCACAGGCAGAGGGATTCCCCTGCATCACCATCATACCCACAAGGCTGAGGGTACTTGAGCTATTCTGGCATCACCTCACAATGAGGAAATGATGGTGAAATAGGAATCAGCAAGAGCTCAATCCCACCTGAAAGAAGTTCCTTGGGTGCTGTCCTTACAAACTGCCTAAGCACAAAATAGATAACCCAGATCATTCACAGGCCATATTATTTTGTTTAGTTTCACTTTAGTTTAGTTTATTTATGTTATTTTTAGCATCAGAGAGGACCAAAAAAAAAAAAAAAGAGAGAGAAAGAGATATGGATTTGTATTTGACCCCAGGATCTCTAAATAAACATAGACTGCAGAGCATCTCATCTAGAAAGGTCAAAAAGCATCCGGAATTAATGAGGCAGCTACTGAAACTGCTCCTTATCTCATTCTGGAGCTGTCTTTGGAAAATCTGTATTTGAAAAAAATGCCCCTCATTCTCCCATTTGCAAGAACTAGTAGGACACAGAAGGAGTTAATTAAAGAGACCCCAAAAAGGTGCTCATTCTAAAAATATACACAGTGTAGTCATTAGCTAGCCAAGGTAACCACTGTGAGGGGCTGGACTACAATTCTTTCCCCACTATTGATCTCACTGGATGCTTTTTAAGGAAATAGCAGACTAGCAAACAATATTTTATGGACACATGTTGAAGCTGAGAGGAAAGCAATAATTTCCCTTATAGTCTTGACAGTCCCACAGCATTTGGATTTAGGTATTAGCTCCTATGTTTACCTGAGATAGTGCCTCAGTTTAAAGAGCTAGTAGAGCTCTTTAAACTGAGTGGCTAAAGATCACACTATGACTCCTCCTATGTCACCGCTCCAGCATGAGGCACTTGGAGCATCTCATTCCTTGAATCTGCTCCAAGGATCCTCACTCCACATAGACAAATGCAGAATCCAAATTTTTCTCTATGTTTCTACCTCATGCTTCACACCTGTCTCCTCACTCACAAATAAACATCCATGACTCAAATGAGGTCTCTGTAGTTCAATTCAAGAAAAATTTCCATTGCATAATTTTGGTGCTACCTGTAAAGTACATGAAATTTATACTGATTTTCAAAACTTGTGGGTAGTTTGTTGAATATCCTAGTTTTTAACAATGTTATTGTTCTTGCTGTTTTAATAAGTTACTGAACACACCATAATCAAATTTCACAAAGAATAAACACATTTTATTTTAATTTTATACAGAACTTTGACTAGGTTAAAGTACAAAGAACAATGATCTTTTCTATGATATCTTCTACATAATTTCTGTAGAAATGGAAACTGTGGAAAATTGGAAGATGGAAACTATTAAGAGTCTGAAAATTCATTCAAAATTAATTTGATTCCATATTGTTACATTTAAATGGTCTTTCAGCATAAACTTACTTGTTAGGTATGCTTGTGTTTTTCTTCATTTGCTATGGAAAATCCTTGATGAAACAAAGTCCCTACACTTGTCATTTTTTGTGCTGCTGTCCCATCTCAGTTTGTCTATGAGGACTGGGAAGTTCTGTAAAGATATGATATATGCTGCCAAATCATGTAAATGCAATCAGAGTTCTGGTGAGATTACTGCAATGACATGAGTAACTGAGGTATTGATGGATGAGGTACTAACAGTAACAGAAATGGGAAAAGTGATTATCTCAACATCATTGGTGTCAAAGCCAGAAAGCATGGACCAGATTTTACATATGAACCATCCAGGACTTCCTCTATTTCTCTAGACAAACCAATGAGCTGAGGTTTGAGCTGCCTTGAATTATTGAAAAGAATTTGGTGTGTCATCTTATTTTGCTGCAAAGTTTAAGAACTCGTTATGGAATGGAAAAAATTGTCCTTGATGATAAAAGCACAGTAAAATTTTCTACTTTCTAGAGAGGTCATCAACTTCTCCTTGTCTTCAGAGAGGACAGGTAAACAGGGTGAGGCAGCTGTCAGTCCCACTGTAGAGTTCAGTACCACCCTGCTTTCTTACTTTGAATATACAACAGAATTGCTTCATTTGCTCAATTTAATGGACTGCTTGAGCTGGTGGCTCATGTCATTACATGGGAAAGAGCTTACACCGGTCAAATTCTTAGTCTGGATCAAGGCAGGGTCTTCCTCACAACTATACAACAGCCTCCAAATCTAAATCACAACAGCCATCCTTATTTTTACTTTTATGGAAGAAAAATACCCAATATAGTTATAATCAGTGCTGCATGATGCTCAGGAGATGTGATAATTTGTATAGCAGCTTTTGCTATCATGCTTCCTGCTCTTTAGTCTGTCAATATCATGGCAGGATACTTTGAACAAAGTTGAGGATCTGTCAAGTCACTGTAAAACCTTTACTGTGTAGCCATGAAACATTGAACAGCAAAGAAGCATCATATTTGAAGATTTCACTTTTCTCATTGTTCTCAACAGCAATCCAATCTTAAGAACCCAAATAAAGTCAGTGAACTAGTACTTGCAAATATCCACTGCAATCTTGACAGCCCTTTTGGTAAAAGCAGATTACAGGGCTGGTAAGAACATAATTATAAACCATGTTTACCAAGAAAACCACTGTGCAGTTAATGACTGAGCGCTTCTAAACCTTAGATGGCATGAAAGTACCACAGTGACTGCTTTTGCCTAACAACCTGAGAGCCCATTCTAATAATTTGTTTAAAATCTGGTCTAGCTGATATCCAGTCTTCACAGAGGCTCCCTCACTTTGGGATTTGTGTCCTCAGTAGTAGGAAACTGGATCAAACCACAGATTCTGCTCCACTCCATTCTTTGCTTGTGAGTTTATTATCAGTTCTGATCTGCTCTAAAGTTTATGCATTGATCACAACAAAAGAACTATTACCATTAAAATATCTGCTGACACTTCCTCTTAATAACTTCTTAAATGGCAGTTCTTCCAGTCCTCTTATTTATTGCTTACATTCCTGAGACACAGCCCCAGTCTACTATTTTTAGTAAACTCCCCTCTCAGAAAAGAGGAATACATATTTCAGGAGAGGGCCCTGATGCACAGAGGTGAGAGGAAGAGTCCCATTCACTGCATTATGCCAAAATAGAAAAACTTTGTGAAGGAGCCTTCATCTGCCAACAGAAAAGAAAAATCTGTTGCAACCCTGCTATGAAGACACATCTTCAGCCTATGCTGACATTTCTTTTGGAAAGGGGAACATTGAACTAAGGTCCACTGCCCCTCAAGACATCCCATTTAACCTTCTATATGTCATTGCCTGACACACTGCACTTTGCTGGAAGATTCACTATAATTCATGTAATTTAGAAGAAAAAAAATTCAATTGAAGCAGCAAGCACACTGGGAGGTTACAGTCTGGACAGCAGATCTGCTTAGAGTCCACTACACAGCCCAGGGATTACCAGTGAGGCTTTTCCCTCTGGCACTGCCCTCACAAGAGTATAGACTGTAATCTACCTCAAGCAGTAAATTTGGGCTTCTTCCATTATGTGCCAAACAACACAAATTACCCTAAATACTAATGAAGAAATGACAAGTCCTGTTCAACTTATGATTAAATAGCAAACAGAGATAGTAGGTTGTATCATGCAGTTTACTTTATAATAAAGTTTAGAAGTCTTGGATTTTGATCAAATGTATCATATAGAATTTGGATTTTACTCTGCTACACAATAGCACCTATTTCCTGTTTTGGAATTTTCCATTTAGCAAAAGGAGATTAACAAGGGAACTAAATATAAAGATGCCAAAGTGTTGAAAGAGTTGGTTTATATGCAAAATGTTAGTTTATAATGTGATGAAGCATTTGAGTCTGAATTTCTTGGGATTCATTTCTCATGCAGGGAAGCTGCAAGCATTTAAACAGTAAAATTCCTATAGGGACATTTTAAATCTCAGTCTAGCTCTGAATTTTATACAAGTGAGCAGTCATGTGGGAGTGTTTTGGCTGGGCATTTTAATCTGTTTTCATTGTGAGGAGTACACACAGTTGCTTAGATATGAGCCATGCTGACCTCACTGCGGTCAGCCCAGAGATCAGTGTAAGCCAGCTCTGTCCTGTGCTTCACAGTGAATGAGGACCTTAGCACCAGCCAGCAGCATTGGATGGAGGCCACCTCACAACTCAGCTCTCACAGCCAAGCACAAGGCTCTGAAAATCCGGTCCATTGCAAATACATCTGCCTCTTGTATTCACAACTACATCCTACACATCCAGGTTGCATAGATTTCTAGCACAGATGTGTAAACAGAAAAAAAAAATGGGGGAATTATCAACCAAATAAATTATTCTTGTGGGTAAAAGTGTTATGAATGCTGGTCAGCATATTACACCTGCAAGCAAAGAGCATTGTACCTGCTGTCCAGTGCCACCAATAATTCCAGGTTTAGTAAGAGCCTGGGGAATTCAATGGACTGCATTTTTGTGAAATTTTGAGTACATGAAGCTATAGAACTATGTGTGTTAATGCTCTAGTCTTGGAGCCTGTGTTATCCATTTGCTCATTTCAAGGCAAAATAGGAAAAATAATTATCCTTTCAGCAGAAAAATACTAGAGCTGTAAAAATTTCCATTGATTAATCCAGAAATTGCCCAAGAACTTCAAGTATTTGTACACCATAACCTGTAATTTGGATGATGGGCTGCAGCAAGTCCCTAGGAGCCAAAAGGGTTCAGCTGAGGTGACACAGTAAGAGCAGAAACATGCTGCTCCAGAGCTGCATAGAATTTCAACTCACATCGTTAGCTTCAAGGATAATAGCTGTGAACTCCAGGGCAAACTTTCCTTATAGAGAACTAATGAGTCTTTGCAATACCTCAGAACATCCTGTACCTGCTGTTGAGCTCTAAGTTAAACAAGCAGAAAGGAAAGTGTCTCTCCTGACTTCTTCCAGTCCTATGCTTATATACTACTGTCCGATAAGTCATTTCACCTCCAGATAACAATTTACAGGTCTGATTCAAATTTTTCCTCTCCACAAAACTAAAAAAGAACAATTGAATTGGGGAAGATTTGGATATATATATTCCTACTAGCTTATTTCAAATGTATAATGTTTGTAATAAAAATGGGGAAAAATATTAAAGAGAGAGATTTTCTATCAAACTACAGTTTTATCAGAACCAGAAAATTAATAAATGCAGCTCTCTGTAAATAGGATTGAAACCTTTTAATATTTCATTTCAATTTATTATTTGTTTCTTTTTCATTCTGAATTGCATATCATACTTAATTTTCAAAGTCAGTTGCATTATGGTTAAATTAATGCTTAGTGTATCCTACTCAACATGCCAAAATGAGATTAACTGAAATTACAAAATGCAGCATTTTGACATAATGAGAGAAAAATGTACTAGTGATTTAACAAAAACAAATTCCTATTCTGTTGGAAACATCAAAATTTTTCATTTTCTGAAAAGGAAATCTGATGCTTAAATGCTTAATTATGTCCATCAGGGGCTGTTGTGGGTCATCAGATGCATGTGACATCAGGTTTATGATAATCAGAGCTTTGCATCTTGATCTGTAGTTTTCCAACTGTTCTTGGGTGAAAATGCACACACAAAATGCAATTATCACAGCTTTGGGTTGATGCTTTTTAACAGAAATTGAATGTATTCCTCAAGGTTCCTCATGACTGCAGTTCCCATGCAAGCAAGACCTTGCTTGTGTATTTAGTAAGACTTTTACCTTCACAAGATGCTAACCCATACCATTTAGTCTGGGGATAAAGAGATACTTGCAAGGGATAAAGAGATACTTGCATTTTCCAGGGGGCCTGGAGAGGTTCTCTTACTCCAGTCTCACGATCATGTCATACCTCCATGAATCCCATGGTTGTAGCTTTTGCTGTGCCCCTCACAGCTGCAGCAGGTTCTCACCACAGCCTTCCCTTCTGGCTGCCTGCATATCTCACCTTCCCCTGCTGCAGGCAACATCAACAACTCCAGCTGCAACCTGCCAGAGCCTTGCAAAGTTCAGGCAGGTAGACAGAGACTGCACAAACTGCCAAGCCAGACTTCAGATGAAGTGCGTGAAGCACCTAATTCACAGTAGTGCATAGGACACATCCAAGATCTGTCCTTGAAAATCACATCCAGACTAAGCATCCCAGAAAATTTGGGTTACAGCTACATTGGTAAAGCCATCTGATGCACACAGTGGTCTCTGGCAGCAAAGCCTGGGGGCTCAGGATGGCTCCATGGCCTCTCTGGATCAGACTGGACATTCAACCAGGGTCTTCCATACCTCTCACATTCTACCTCTAGATACAAGTGTCTATCTAGTAAGCTACACCATCACAAAGCTCTTTTCCTGGCCCTGAAAATTGGCTTAATTCTTAATTTTCTAACCTTTTTGTAGTGTGTCATAGCATCCAGGATACTGGGAACAGAGCCCAGATGTGTTTCTGAACTTTAATTAATAGTAATTTCTGTCAGCATTAGATGGTCTAAACAAAAATTGTGCAGGTGACTCTTTAACACTCAAATATTTTAATACTCAAGATGATCAGGGTGCAAAACCTGGTCTAATCCCTTTGTGTTTGGTGCAATACCTGGACTCGTTCCTGTGTTATTTAGTTTCAAAGAAGCTCTGAGAAAAAATTAACAATTAGGTTTTTACATTTAATTTTAAGATGCCTGCAGTAATGCAAGTGGTCTGTCACTATTAACTAGAGTGTTTTCTCTATACTCTGGTAACTTCTCACACATCTTGGGATAGGGCTAGAGAACTAGATAACTAGGGCTAGAAGAGGTTGGCCACAGGTACGTTGTCCTGCAGATATAGTGATGTGCTGGAGGAGAGGTGACAATGCATGAAAAGGCAAACCTGATTGGTGGTATGATCTACCCAACAGAAACAATCTCTGCACAAAACCATTACTGAATCCATGTGCCATTTTCATCACAGTATAAATGCTTTCCTCATGCTCAAGGAGAACTGAAGTGCACTAACATAGATTCAGCAAGGATGCCATCAGAGCCCTGACCTCCTCCCACGAACAAGTAGGAGACGCCACTTGTTTGCCAACACACCTCAGGCAAATTCCAGGCTAAATTAAAAAAAAAACAACAAGTTTGGAAGACTCTATATCTTTTCCACAGCAGACTTCACAGATTTCTGTTTCCCCTCAGAGTACCAGAATGGTGATAGAGGCATTAAAATGGTACATTCATCCACAGTGTTTTGGTGTGACCTTGTATGTATACTTTTGCCATGCTTCATAAAACCATTCCTAGATTACACAAGTCTAGAGAAATGCTGATTAAGCTGTACAGTAAATATGAGCCTGAAATATGAATAATTAACCACCGAAGAGGCTGCCAATAACTGCAGGGCAAGAGCTTCTTTTAATTTTCCTTCAAAAGCTGAAGGAAGCAATGTTTGATTGTGAGACTTCAGCAAGCTACAAGAGAAAACAGAGTATAGTATTTCTTTGCTTTTGAAATAACATGACAAAAATTACCAGTGTCTGCTTTGTGAGACAGAGAATTCTAAATGAGGATTCAAAAGATAAAGAACAAATAAATGTGCTATATACATATGTCTTAGAATAAGAAACAATAGTTTGAAGACAAGAAAAAGAAGTTGGGAATCAAGAGAGGACAGAACTGCAGGAGGACAGGGAGAATTCCAGCTTTGGTTTAGACAAAGGACCACTGTGGGGTCTTGGAAAAGCCACATCCCAGAGAATTGCCTCAGTTCTTCATTGTATTCTAAAAGCTAATGACAATGAACTTATATAAAATAATTATATAATGTGCAAATATACATTATTCTCTAAGTGCATTGGTTATTATAATATGGAAACAGTGAGAGCGAGAAATATTTTTTCAGGATATGGTTTTTTTGAGTCTGTAAGGCTCATGCACTCAATGGATAAGCGTTCTCCGCTCTGGTTCCTTTTTTTACTGGGAGACTGAATCAAGAAGTAATTAAAAATGTCAGTGGTCTGCTCTTTAGCAACATCTTTCAGTCAGTGCACCTGATGAGGTAGCAAAGGGGGCAGACTTTTCAAAGGGAAATATAGACATGAGCCTGGTTATATTTTCCATAAATAGATATGCTTTTGATAGATATGATGTTGTTTGTCTTCTGGAGTTCATAAAATGGAAATAGGTACTTTTTTGAGATTTTTGCAATACAGTCCCCAGATTTCTGGAAAGCCTTCCAGATTTATCCTAGTATTGTTGTACAAAAAATATACAGGTAGAAACTGAAAGTGCTGAAACTATATTATCCTTCCTGTGGTGAATGAGTTTATGTGATAAATTCTTTTGTTGAACAACATGTAAATTAAGATTTGATCTATTATCTGTTCTAATATTAAACAGTACTTTTCAGTAGCCTTTTCAATTTATTGCTTTTAAATCCCTGCCATAATGCTTTCTAGTAGTACAGATATATTAAGAGAAAGACTCAGCTCACTTGCACCTGATTCACAGCTGAGGTATGCCAAGGCATAGAATATTAAATTGTTTCTTCTCATGCAAAGTCCTCATAATTACATCAAATTGTGTTAAAACTACATCTACAGGAAAGCTGAGGAGTTCATGACTTGCTCATGGTGAGACTAAGTTGTCTCTTCACATTCTGTCCAGATGGTTAAGTGACTGAAAGATATTAATTGTCCAATATCCCACATGAAAGGAGATGTGTGGTCTCAGACTGCCAGCAGTCTGAGACCACACATCTCCTTTCATGTGGGATATTGGACAATTTCACACTACAAGAACACCACCTCACCTCACTTGGCGCTTGCTGGAAACTTTATTGTCAGCCTCAGCTTATATGCAAAGGCAGGGATGCAGAGACTGACCAAGCAGCAATTAGGATGATGATGGCGTGTACACAAAGATGCCCTGAAAAAGCAATAAGCAGATGGGAATTAAATTGCTACTGTTTATTTTATATCTGGTTCATGAATTAATAAACGGCTTTTTAGGGCTGGAAATCCACTATCTGACTAAAGGATAATTTGCTTCAGAAAGGAAATCACATTTAGAAGAAAACAAAAGGAGACATCAAACCATTTGGGGAGATTCAGCTCTGGGATATGTCACGGAATGAAATGAGAAAAATCTCCCTGTACCTACAATGGTATTCATTTGGGAAATTGGACATTATGGGTCACATTTACCCTTTAGCTATATAAAAAGTTGATAATTAGTTGCAAACAAATTACTTGTGAACCCTCTATAATCAGTGAAGAAAAAAAGAAAAAGAAAGAAAGAAAGAAAGAAAGAAAGAAAGAAAGAAAGAAAGAAAGAAAGAAAGAAAGAAAGAA
>VZUI01097810.1:0-56305 GCA_013401135.1 Cettia cetti | reverse complement strand
TCCAGTGATGGCGAGATGGGTCCAGTCTTCCTCTGAGGAATCCAGTGTAGGACTGACTCTCTGGGGGTTTCAGGCTCCCTTTTATCCAAGTGGGAAGTCTGGGCTCCCCCCAACACTGGGTGGAGCAACTCACAATGGGATGATGGAATGTGTCATGTGCTTGGGGAGCCTTAATGGGCCATTATCAGCAGATATACCCGTGGAGGAAGGATGGTAGTGAAAGAGATAAGAAACACTGCCCCACCCAGTTTTAACAGCTGGGCCATTATCAGAAGGCATCCACCCCCCTCACCCTGCAGTTACAAGAGATAAAAAAAACATATTTCCCCAACTGCTTTCAACAGAGGAAATAGAATATACATTTTTTTGGTTCCATAACCCAAGACAGTCTCCCTTTCAAAAAATGTGAAATTATAATTTTCCTTAGACAAAAGGAAACCAGCTCTCCTTTTTAAAATTATCATGTACTAGTTGAGTTCAGATTTTAGCACTTTTCTTTTTATGTTAACTACACTATTTCCTAATATCATCAACTATATGTTGTTTGCTGCCAATCTGGTTTTATTTTAAAATGTGCAGGGGATGTTTAGGTGTTAACCAAATTCGAAAATGTACAGGCATTATCCACTGCTGTTCTCTAAATCATCTTAGAGCTAATTTTGACTTCAACCAGACTTACGATAAAAGTAACTATATAAGTTTTCAGTATCAAAAAATATTCTAGACTTATTCTGTTTGAATTATACCCCAGGTCTTGAAGAAAGTTTTAAAGGGCTTAGCTCATTGTAAGTCATTATGCTTTTCATGGGCAGTCAGAACAAATGTTTTTAAAATGAATATCTCAGTAAGATTCAATTATTTATCACAGGTTTTGCTTATAATGATACCACTTTCCTTTTTTTAACATCCTGACAAAAAAATTGTATGAAATAATAGTTATTCACAAGCTAGTATTATTTGACCTCAGCAAAGAAAAAGGCTTTACTTTGCCTCTCAATTTTTTTTTTTTTTTTTTTTTTTTTGCTATGTTCTTTAAAGATTCAATTTTTCTTTGAAAGGGATTTTTCAGAATCAGTTTTCCAGAATGGCACGTGAGGAATGCAAAATTAACTCTTTCTTCCTATTTCCTATAGCTGGAATCACTGAACTTCTGAAAGTCTACAAAATTAACATGAACTTCAGGACTACAGGAAGAGCAGAACACAGATGATACTGTAATGAAACAATATACAGAGCTCACAATATCTGATAATGCTATAATGAAACAATGTACATGTGTAGGTTCTCAATGAAATGTTTTCCAGGACTAAAGTAACTAAATTACTTGTTCAAATTTACTCTACAAGTTATTTACTAACAACAATTAAATAAAATTATTGTATTTTTATAAACAGTGTATTTACAGGACTTTAGATCTTTTTAAAAATTGTATGTCTGTTTTTAAGTATTAAAAATAGTACTTAAAGCACTATGTGTTATAAACTTCTTTTGGACTTAATTATTCTTCATGATATTTTACTAAATGTCAGGAAGATTTCCTAGACAGTCCTATTCATCAGATCATGAAAGTAGCCTGTTCTCCTTCAACTAAACTTGAAAGTTCCAATCCCTACAGCTCAGTGGGATTTTTAACAGCATCTGGGAAAAATTCATAATTGTGTACAATTTTTGAACAAAAATTTATGTAATCATTATATCTAGCGTTTGAACCCACACAAAAAAACCCTAGGTCTGGAAAAAGTTTTTATGCTCAGTCCATTCTTTATCATCCTTCTAGTATTCCTTTCACCTCACCCTTCAGTGAGGTGACCTGCTGTCTCCCTGGTTCTGGGGATGACCCTGGCTGGTCCAACTCAGCACAGCCTGTCTAAACTTAGTGCTTTATGTGACGTACAACATAATTTTCTACCCCATGAGGCAACCTTAAAATAATATTTCAAAGCCTTTGTACACAAAATAATTTATGTATCCTTGGGTGACAGTTTGTATAAATACCTGTTTTGTTAACATCTGTTGTATTTCCTGTTCTTCAAAAACACCTGAGTGAAGCTGCCATTTCATTTTTTCATTACTTCCGTATTCTGCACCAACACGACCACTGAGAGGGACACAGTACCCTTTCACAAAGGAGGTGGAGGGGCAGCAGGAGATCTAGCAAACCACCAGCAGGATTAAGGACCAGAATGACCAGGGAACGGATGTGCAGCTTAGGGTGATAGAACAAAGTAATATTAGGCACTCTGAACACTTTACTGTAAACCAGAAACTGTATTAAAAGTAAACGTCAAGGAAAGAGTCAAGCATACAAGGAAAAGGGTCAGGAAGGAGATTTGTTTGCAATTTATATTTTAATTTCTCATTTCTAACAGATCTAACTTTTTCTATTAGCTACCTCATATCTACCAGTTTGTGTCATAATAAAACCTAGCTTCACAGAAACAAAGGTACAATAGTTTCATGAATGTTGCAGGACTAGGGCTGAGGCCATGGTATGTCTAAGCTTTAGACAGCTTAAGTTCCTTACACCAACCACAATGTCACCTGTCCTCTGTTATGTATATCTCCAGCTTTTTCTAAATATTCCCCCTTAATCTTTTCCCATGTAAGTCTTGTCTCAACAAACTAATCAGTGGAGGGCACTGTAGAAATTTGGTAGGTTACATGTACCCTAAATAACATATTATTAAATAATAATTGTAAAAGACAATCACATACACAGAGAAGACTGCCTGGTGCCATGTATGGTGGATGCTTCTATACACTAAAAATTTTACTCTTAATAGCATGGATTTAATATATTCACATCTAGTCTCAGAGCTAAATTTAATTCCCAGGTAACCATGTATTTAGCAATGTAGAAATAATTATTAAATCTTAGAGATCCACCAGAGGTCTTTTGAAGAATTGGACAACTACAGCTGAGCAGCATAAGCTTTTTTCTTCTTAAATACCAAATGTGATTAGCTTGGTTTCAGGAGAGATTTCTGTTGAAAAATTTTTGGAATTCTATTTTAAACATTTCATTCACAAAAATTGATAAAATATTTGGCATTTCTTGTAAAATATTAAATTATACATTAATATGGAAACTTTCATGTAGGGAAAATTTGTATTTCATTTCTTTTCACTTTTTTTTTTCATCTGAACATTATTCTGTTATAGATGAAGAAGGGCAATGCAATACTGTCCACTATGGCATATTATTTCTTTCATAATCTCTTTTTCCATTTTAAAATATTAGGACAATTCTGTCCTAGAATAAATTGAAACATCCCAATTTCTAGATGAGTGCCCTCTTTCCATGACAAGAAATGGTGTATCCAAAGTCCACAGAAATGAAGTCTTGCAGTTTCTATTGAGATGACTTGAACCTACCATAGAAGAACAGTGCTTAAAAAAATGAGCTTCAGCACAGGACAACTAATCTCCCAAGTCTCTTTCTACAGCTAATGGAGAGACAGAGGTATCTCTTCAGGCAATTCAGGAGAGGATTCTGTAATGCTTAGAAGAGGAATAATAATTAATCTAATTCTAAATTTTGCCTTGCCCTCCAGAAGAACCTATTTCTTCCTATTGAACACCTTGAACTTGGTGTTTAGCAACCCAGGACATAGCTAGTTTTCACATTTACACCTCTTAGGCTGGACTGTTTCATCATAACTCAGACACAAGCTGATCTAAAGCATACACTCAAATATTGGTATTTGTAACAGTTGTCTTATTTCTACATATAAATTTTTATAACCTGAAATATCAAGTATTTCTATGGTTTTGGCTCCAGCCATCAGTGATAAACAATAAATAGAATAACATTAATAAATCAAGATGCTCTTTTATAGTAATGTTGTATACCTACACATATGCAAACTTCAATTTTCGTGAGGAAGAAAACCTTTTTAACAAGTTTTGCAAACTTGTCACTTAAAAATCACTTTTATTTTTCCAGAATCAAAAAGATTTAAAGAGTAATTTTGGCTTCATCAAGGTAGGATTTGCTGGGTAGATTCAATACAGGACAAAATCCAAGTAATTCTGCTTTTAAATGATTTCCACTTTTGTTTATTTTATGCTCTACATGAGACTGTGACAATTAATGAATATTGACAGCACTGCAGCAGTAACAACTGCACCTCAGCAATCTCCACGAAAGAGACCTTAGTGTTGGAAATTCATTTCTTACAAGGTGACAACTCTTGTTTCTTTCCACTCCAGCAGATAAAAACTGAATGTTTGTTTTAGGCTGTGTATAGCAGATAGTACCATGAACATTCTGTCCCAATCGCATTCCCACTGCTCTCTGCCAATGACAAAGCAAAAGGCAGGCAATGCAACCATTCTTAAGAATCATCTTAGTTAGATGTGAAAAAGATCAAGAAATATTCTAACCACTATTTGCAGAAATTGATCCAGCCTTGCTCCACAGAATGCATTTTTGAGAGACGCCACCCCCTTGGCTGCAGGGCCAGCCATGCCCTGCGGTGGCTCAGATGGGGACATCTGGAACTGGCTGTGTCCAGTACAGGGCAGCCCGGCCCCTACTCTGCCACCCTCCAGCCCCCCCTTCCAATGCCTGGGCCTCTGCTCTAAGTACAGCCACATGCCCTACAAGACTACAAAAAAACATTTCCCCTTCTTAGTGTCATATCTTAACCCCACTAACACCCATGACAAAATTTCAGTACTATTTTTATCCATAGCATTTGGTTTTTCTTAGTCAAAACAAACTTATTCAGCAATTTTAAAGTTCCCATACTAAGGGGGACTTAGGAACTTCCTTTCTTATAAACTTCCTGTCTGCTTTACCAATGCCCTCATTGTTTCTGCACTTGTAACTGTGACTAAAAGAATGGAAATCCTTGAACTGTTCATCTTTACTATCTCTTGTGATTCTGTTTAGGTTTTGCATTTTTTTCTTTTATATGTTCTCTGTGTTCTTCACACATAAATTTGTAGCTCTGTAGTCTATTGTATTAGTGACAAGTTTTCCAAGTACTTTTCAATGGTCTTTCCTTAAGAAGGAAGACAAAACAAATTCCAGAGCTTGATATGCTAACTTGGCTCTTCCTGGGAGCCAAGGCCGAGAACAACTCTTAGAGATACATCCCCATGGACAAAGTACAGCTAGTGCTGAAGGTGGGCTCCAGAGAAGGGGCTTGACCTGGGAGGGTCAGTTGCATCACCACTTGTCCTCCTAATTAGTACTTTTTATCAATTATACTGATTTTCTAAAACCTATGAAAACATACTCATCCTGGGGGAGAGTGGGCTTTTGTGGACAGAAAGTTTCAAACTAAGAAAAAGTGATTCCAGAGTAAGGGTGTAGTTTCACCTTGGAAACAAAACCAGTAACCCTCAATGAAATGGCTGATGAGCACAGACAAGTGCAAAAGCATAGATGATAAAAATAATTGAGATAAAAAGGGAGAAGAAAAAAAATTTGAGCACTTTCTTGACAAAGCTAAATAGTAGGCTACCAGTGACTTCAGTCAACAGAATGGATGGAGGTTAAATTCATTTGGAAAGGATGAAGAAAAAAGTTGAAGGAGAAGGCTAGATTATTCATGTTTTGCACACAACTAATTTCCCATGATAATGCAATTCCATCTGTAGGCAGACAGAGGAAAACAATAGGAAATAAAATAAAGAATATACTTTTACATAATGAATATGCCTAAGGCCTTTTAAAGCAGAGATGGTGACAGAAATCCATGAAGCTATATTGGATAATGTTTAATTACTTATATCGGCACTGGTTGTTCTACTGTCTTTGGCTTAAATAACTCTACAATTAATATACTTAAATTAAATGAACAATGGTTACCATTGATAGAAACTTGATTTAGAACAGAACAGCTACTAGTCATTCTTTAAATTTCCCAGAGGACCTAATCTGGTAAAATGTATCATAGGTGCTCAAGTTGGGATTTCAGAGACAAATTTAAGGACTATAACACACAGGAGGCACTTTACCTTTAATGAACACACATGGCATTAACAACCTGTCATGTAACAGATGTAGAGCACACAACAAATACTTAGAGGCACTATTCCAAGGAGAACAAATCACCATTTTTTTTTTTCCTTTTGATTTACAGCTGTGATTAGGCAGGCTACATTCATTTTATGTGACAAAGACTGCATTATGTTTGTATTTGTTCTGGAAGCAGTGATCAAACTTTTGTAGGTATCGTTCTGTGCCTTTTAATGCTTTTTGTGTAAAAAACAGTCTATTTTTTTACAAAAAGAAACAACAATGTGAGTTAAAGGTGACCTGCAGGGTTTTTTTAAGCAACTAAAATGCTTTTTATGTGCTGAATTTCCCGAATAACAAGAGTAATGGGAACCATCCTCGCTTAAATGAATTCATTTATTTGGTGCCTATGCAGCACAGGTCACTTGGAATCCAGAATAATCTATTCATTGTGTGATGCACTAGCTTTCCTGTAGTCTGACATCCCACCCAGGAAGGAACCTGAATTAGACACAATGAAATAATTTGGGCAAAAAATGGAATTTTATACTGGTCAAATTTAAGAGTCACATGGATGAGTACTTGGGGATCTAGATAGAATCTTTTGTTTAAATGACTGTATGATAAAGATTTTAAATATCCTGCTATGTACCAATTTTAAAAATAATTTAGAAATAAACTTTACTAGATTTAGAAGGTTTTCTTCCTCCCTCATATATTCAGATACTGAGCCACATTTCCTTGTGTCTGCAACCAGGTTTTCAGATCAATCAGAAGGAATCTTCTTGTCTAGTTGCTAATTAGTCTTTATTACATTTCATATTATTTCTAATGCATATAGGCAGTTCTCAGGAGTTATAATCCCTTTTACTACACTACCATTATCATCTTATATACCCAGTAGCCTTTTATAATCACATGAGAAGGAAAAAAATTAAATCATGAGAAATATCTCAAGAGTTTTCTTTTTAAGGAAAAGATTGTTGAAATTTTTTTCCCATTATATAACCAATATAACTTGGAAGAAAATTTTTGTTTTAACAGATGTACAGTTCAGATGTGCTTAGTCACCCTGAATTGATGCTCTGGTATTTAAATACTACAGCATCAGGACACAATTGGTTTAAATTCATGAAAATTTTTGAGCAGTAGCTGTTTACAGGCTCTTTACACAAGGTACAGCAATTTAATTTTCACTTCAGCATTTTGTTTCATTACCCTTCCATCACTCTAAAATTTACAGCAGGTTCCTCATATGCAAAAAATATGAAATTTGTGTAACATACATCATGCTGATTAGTAGAAATTGTAATAACCTAATATTCAAGCAGTTGGATGAAGACTTTACTATCCTTCTTATCAAACTACAACATACCCACTGCTTTGTACCTGAGTTAAAATTATCCAGATGTTATATTCTTCATACAGCCAATATTCAATAGCATTTGGTGTGATTTGCTTTTTTTAAGAGAAACACTTCTGACAAAGACAGAAAAAAATTACAAATCAAAGAGACAGCAATGACCAGTGTTGTCATGGCACCATGACAAAGTGCATGAAATGTAACACAGTAGTTTACAAACTGCTCCAATTCTGGGGTCACAGCCTTCCTTCCATTGACAAAAAATCTAGATTCACAACTACTTAGCTGGTAGCAGAGGGATCTGTGCTATGATCTTCCAGGAGCTACTCACACACAGTGTAGAAAAAACATTTTTCAGGCACCCAAAACAAACACTGAACACTGGAACATAAAATGTCCTTATAAACTATCTTTTAATGTCTTCATTTTTTTTTTTTTTAATAATCCATCATAGAGTCATTCTTAATCTTCCTTTTGGTAAGATAAATAACCTTAATATCGGGAGATTTTCACATTATAATGGCCTTTAACTGTTTTCATTCAGTCCTGTCACACTTCTCTGATTCCGTTCCTGTTTATCTTTGGGGTTTTTTTTGAGAGGAACATTTGAGAATTGATTTACATAATAACAAGAAATTGCAGAGATATTTTATCAATGGTAGTCCAGGTTTCTACTTTGCTCATGAAGAATGAACTACCCTAGACTACAGAGATCTACTTTGGATTTTTAATTTTTCCTGAATTTTAAAAATAGTTAAGGAACCTGCTAACCATTTTACAGTGTGATTTGATGATCTGATGTTTGTAAATTTGTTCTCTCTGCATAACTGCCAAGGACCAGTATGTATTTGTAGATGTTATTCTCTTCCAAGTTTATTAATACAAACTGTGGTTACCACACTTCTTTTTATTTTTCCTTCCAAAGTTATTTCTAAATCAAGAAAAGATAAAACTGTCTTTTGGGTTTTTATAAGAAAAAGTGCTCCTCCCCTTACTATTTTGCCTAAATGATATTTCCTAAAAGATGCATAAATGGTGATTTTAAAATTCCAGTCATGTGAACCATCCCTGCAGGTTTCTGTTATACCAACGAGGTTGTGTTTATGCTCATAAATAAGCAATTCCAATTATGCTTGTTTATTACCCAAGCTCCTATCATTGGTATATAGGCAATTAAAGATTAAAGAATTTCTTCTCTCCTCGTCCTTTGGTGTCTTGATTAATTTTGTTCTCAGCATCACAACTCTGTACTGAGAGTTCATATGTTTCCTCTTTTCGCCCTTCTCTTTTATTTGATGCCATCCTAACCATTGCAGTACACTTCTTTGGTATTTTCCTCAGTGATGTTTTCTAAGGAACTTTAAAAGGTTTTTAGGACTCCCTAATGCCTACGTTGAGATTAATTCTCAGAACTGATTGCCATTTTATTAGCAGAGAAATTCCTTAAAAGAAATCCATAGTTGATTGGCAGCCAGCTATGCCATGCCTCTGACTTTACCTTTTAAGGGAGCAAAAAATCTACTTCAGCATTATTCATAATGTGTCACATTTCCCATCTTTTTCATCAGAATAAGTTCTAGTATTACAAAATACTTACTAGTATCAAGCAATCCTCTTGAAATTGTCTTACTAGAGTGCTAATGGACCATGCCAGAGCAGAATGAATCAAATGTCACTTCATATAAGCAAAATCATGTTCAAACTCCTATCACATCAAAGCTAAATAAATTGTGGTGTGGTAGTATGAATTCCATTTGCCAAGCTGTCAGACAAAAAGAGTTTAACAATTCCCAAAAACAATTATGTTCATAGGCAATCATTCTTAGGTGTGCCATTTCTTAAGAAAGTTTTAGAAATAATTCAAGTAATGACTTTAATTAGTGTTCAAATGATCAAAAAGATAGTTCAGCTTAAATAATGTTGTGATTTTACTAGCAACAGTTTTACCACCATAAAAATTATTGGAATAGAATACTTCCCAAGACAACTGAACAAGCATGGACAAATGCAGATGCCACTATATTTTCCACAGGTAAACTTCATTGCTTTTGTCATGCAAGCAGAGTTTACAGCACATCTTTTGTGAGTACACAAGGATCTTAATAAATCCCAGATATGTCTTTCTCAGGTAACAGATATTCTTAAGACTGACATGTATGTCCTTCTTCAACTTCCTTAAAAGTCAGCAAAATACCTTGTGTTGCTAATATTTGGAGGAGGAAAAATCCCATATCAATGACAGTCTTCCAGACCTCTGACAAGAGGCTATGATTAATATTTTGCAGCTATCATAACCACAGGGTTACGACAAAAAAGAAAAAAATCTGTTTCATGGAAATCAGTGAAAGTTTTTGCTCCTGACTTCACACATTATCTCCATCTTAAAAAGGTGTGATTTGGTTGTCTAACTGGAGTTAAACAATATCCCTTTTGGCATGCTTTCATAATGCGCCAGATCATCTGTCACTCCAGAAGAAAGGCAGTGAGCCTCACTGTGTCAGATCTGTCAGGCCTACATGAATGCACGAGATACAGAAAACCTGAAAGCACCAAATGCATGTATTTAGGCTACTGAGTTGTACCCAAAGCATTTTGTTAATTGGGAGTTATATATAAGTGAAGGGGAAGATGAAAAAAGTTTTTGTTTTGTTAACATGACTTAACCATTCTAAGATTCTGTCATTCCACCAGGCTTTCTTTTAAGTAGCAATACCTCAGATAAAAAAAAAAAAAAAAAAAAAAAAAAAAAAAAAAAAAAAAAAAAAAAAAAAAAACCCAGGAAATTGAAGGTCTGAAGCAAGAGATACTTGCAGGTCTCAATTTTATTTTTCATGGGAATTAATTTATAATATTTCCTCTAATTTCTTTGATTTCTAAAAACAAAATTTAATTTGTTTCTACCTGCCTCTAAATCATCTTTCTCTATTTCCCTGCCTTCTTAATACAGTGTGTGGAATTCTAGGTGATAACTTTAGGTTGAGATGACTTGTACTGTACACTCACTGTCTGTACTGAACGATTCCCATAATGGGAGATTAACACCCAACTACTAGGCAGGCTGAGCAGTCTTAGACACAGCCTGGAACACAATCCTTCTTTCAGCTGCTGACGCACAGGTGTTTGTATGAGAATGTCTGAGAGCTCATACAAAGACAGCAAACATGACACTCATGGTCTGGGCCTGCTGAGGGACAGGTAAGGCACTATAAGGTGTCTCAGCTGACCCTAGAGGGATGTGTTTAGGCAACTGAATTGCACCCATACCGCCTTTTTGAGAAGCTGGGACTAAGAATGTTGCCAGATCTTTCTAGGCAGAGCAGAATAAAGGCTAGTCTAGATTTTTGTGCCATGATTATTACAGATGATGGTAAAGAAAACGGTCTACCTTTTGTCAGTCCAGTTGGTTCTCAATATATTATAAAAGCATGCAGTTAACAAAAAAAATTCACAGGAGTTTACTCTGAAATTTTTATAACAGTGAAATTCTGAAAACATTGAAATGTTTGTGATGGACTTAACTGATGTTTTTATTTTTAGGGAAGGAGGTTTCCAAACACATTAAAACTTTTTCATTCATCAGTAAAAATATATTCTTGTGAATTGCAAAGATTCTTGCAAAAGTTTATTTGGAGTTAGAGGTGATCATCAATAAGAGGATGGTAATCTCACTATATGAGTGAACCCACAGGCACCTCAGAATATATTATTCTCATGATGTACAAATGTTCAAAGCAAGAGGAGTTAGAGGGACACAGAGTAACTAAAAACAAATAAGCAACTGCTTGTATTTCAGATACAGCCAACTATTTTTCGTCATCATGTCTTGTAATATTGCAACACTGGGAGTGAGCCGAACATATGTGCAGTGCAGGGTTTTGGGGGATTAGACTTGTTAGTCCAACCTATACTGTTGGAGAACAGTTTTCTATGTTACATTAAGAAGTAAAATTTATTCTTCATGGGGACCCTAAACTTTTAGGAAAAAAGACCCTAATATTTTTCAAAGTTCTTTTAAAGGACAAAGGAAGAGATGTACCTAAAAAATTTTGAGTTAACCATTCTTTGTCTCACATTGTTTTTCTGTGAGAAAGTCTTAGAGAGAAAGAAGAAAGTCACTTTGTAGTCCTCCTGGGATATAGAAATTGTATATGAATCCATAATGTCTTCTCATCCATGCATCACTGGGGAAGGAAAAATCAAAGTAAGCTTTCTCTTCTAGCCCTGCAATGTGCTTACTTTCTCTTTTTGCTGATTACATGCTCTCTTTACTGTTGAAATAATATTAAAAACACATAATAAAAACTTTAACTATTTATTTTAAACCATGTTGTTGGCTTTAAACAACATATACAGAAATGGTCATCTACCTCCCGAAATAAACTCCTGGTAAACAAACAAATTCAACAACAGCTTCCATGAATTATAAGAGGGTTTTATATTTCCTTCAGCATAAAACAGGGAAAAATAAATCCCATCAGTAAGTAAATGAAGTGGATCTCAGCATAACCAATCTATGAGCTGAAAATTAGTTTAATTCCCATGGTAGAAAGTTTAAGAGATTCATAGATTAGAGGGCCAGAAGGGACTGTTGTGATCAAATTTGTAAACTTATGCAGAGATTTTCAAAGGCACAGAAGACATTTGGGTATGTAATTCCCACTGACTTACAAAAGAAGTTGGATTTTAATTGTGACTTCATTACAGAGCTCCCCTTTCAAAGAATAGTAATTTGACCAATACCCTGAATCCTATTTCATGATGCATAATAGTCAATGTCAACCATGATTCAATTACAAGTGTCTCAGTACAGACAAAATGCAAACAAATTATAGCGCACTCAGTGCCCAATATTTTCTTTCTGACATCGACTGAAGAGGAACTAAAAGAGATTGGATTGCTAGGCCTGTCCACAGACCTAGCAATGTGCAATACATGTGCAGCCATGGTGGTGATAAAAGTACCCTTTAGACTGAAATAGAAAACACAGACTATCTGGAGTAAACAGAAGTACAGGCATAAGCCTACATCTTGAGGTAAAACATATTTCTTAGTTATTTCACAAAATTATTCCTTCTCTATGGAAAATATCCTCATGACATCAACAAATGATAATAACAGTTTTTCAAGCTTACTAGAGTAGAGTCAAGATTCAACTTGGAAGGGATTAAAGGCATTTCAGTTGCCAAAAGGACTCTTCTTGAATAGGAAAAGGCATACTCATAAAAAAAAAAAAAAAGAGAGATTTGTTAATCTTTTATAACAGACTGTTTCTCTGCAGTCTACTTCTTGTATTTAAATACAGTTTATCTTAGTTTTAAAAATAGCATTTTAAAAAGGAGCAGAGGAAGTGTTACACTGGATGAGACAGTGATCCATCCATTCCTAGCATCCGGTCTCCAAGAGGTTGTTAAAACAAGTTCTTATTTTGTCAGATACATTTCGTGTCTTCTAATGACAGTTTTTAAACTCTATTTGTATTTCTCTTCTGCTAAGTGAGCTTTGTTTTTTTTACTGTTTATTTACTCATTTATTTATTTCACTATTTCTGGCTATGCTTTCTCAAGCGCTGCCACAAACAGAACTGCATACCTTTTTTATTCCAACTGTGCTGGCTCTGAAGAGCCATCAGATGATGTGTTTTTCCATCAGTCACATTTTGGCAATTGCTGTTGGTCTCAAGCATTGTCTCTAGTTTCAGAGACAGAGAGAAAATTTATGGCTGGGAATAGTAGTAAAAATAAAGTTTTCTTACCAGAAAAGAAAGGTTTTTTCAATGTATCTTTGCTGCTGCTTCCTTCCCAAGGTGGCTGACATGGAAGCTCTGACTGACAATGTTCTGACCTCCCAAGAACAAAAAAACAAAGAAATCTCAGCAATGTGTTTGCTATCAAAACTCCTGCAGTATCAGTACAATCTTGAAAGCTAAAGAGATCGTAGGAATTTTTTTATACATCAGTCAGTTCCATCTACAGTCTGGGTTCCTTAATTCTCCATATACTAATGGACTTACGCTCTGAATTTATAATTTTGACTAATTTTGGCCAACAACTGCGTTATTTACCAAATGGAAATAAAGAGAAATTGATCTGACTGATGGGGTTTTTTGTAGGGGGAAAAAATAGAGTCATCCTTTCAGAGACATCTTTTCCAGTCAAGTACCCTATTGAAAAAAGTAGACATCACTGGCTTCAACAAATCATATTTATGCCTATTTTGGAAGTTCAGACATATGCAAAATAACAGCTTTGAAACGGTAATTAAATTATTGGAAAGAGATAGTGCACGTTTTTTCTTTACCTGTTCCAAAATCCAGCACCACCTTGTCTTTCTCTACTACTGCTAGCTGTAATGAAGATTAACCAGGCAAACAGAAAAACTGAAAGAAATCTCATAGTTCTATATTCCCTGTAAAATATGGAACCAGTTTTCCATATAACCCCTTTTTAAATAGTTATGCTTATAGTCAGATTAAAAAAATTACTTTTGAATCTTATAGGGAGGAATGATTAAGCTAAGAATTTACTTTCCTTTTATAGGGATATTTCATATCGCTAATAACTTATTAGATAATTTCATTTGAATGTCCCATCATTGATTATTAATTCATGTGTTTTGTTACGCAGAACAGAAAATATCCCCATGTTGAATTTTCATCAGATTGCTGTTATTTTTTGGATACTATTGTATTGAATTCAAAAACCTTTAAAGCTTTATTTTTTCTTCTTGATTTTTCCATATTTTTGTTCATGTTTTTTCAACATATCTGTCTCTCCATTCTTCTTCACAAAAGTGGGATATAAAGAGCCCTCTTATTGTCCCATCTCTCTTTACCCCATCCAGTGGTGACTTTCTGTGGATTCTCATACAAGTTAAGCATCCTTTTTCTCAGAGATTGTCATACCTGCAGCAGTAGAAACATATAGATCAGTTTGAACTTTAGCTAGTTTATGGAAGACAGAAGTCTAAAGAAAATAAAAAAAACCTCTCCCTGACTCCATTTACTTATTGCTCTTGGTCCTTTAATGGTCCTATTACTCAAAGTCCTCCTATTTGACTCTGTTGAAACAAATTCAGGCTAGCTCTGTTCTCTCTCTTGGCTTCAAAATATTTGCAAACACCATGGCTTTTCCAAGGAAGCTACAATTTCACCAATTTTAGACTGAACATAGAAAGATTCAATACTAAGAAGCCACTCATTTTACAACAACAATAACATTTGCAGGTTTAAAGCAGCATGAAGCAACACACATCACGTGGATGATCTGGAAGAAGTCAGTAACTTGCTCACATCAGGGATCACTCTCTCTGTCTCTTCTTTCCTCCCTCCTCTTTCTCTCCTACTTTTTCTCTTCTATGAATCTGAAAACCTTGTGGTTGTTGTTGGGTTGAAATACCTGCTTCCATTCACACCTTGATTAAAACACTAATGTGTTACCAGAATATTGATTTCATTACCTTGTACTGATGCTGAAACTTGATTTGTTAGGCTTTGTTTTAGCTCACCATGTAACTAGTTTTCTTCTCATCATCTCACTGGTTTGCTTGAGGATCTTATTTTTTCTTGCTTGCTTCCTGCAGATGTAGAAGCTAATTTGCCTCAAAGATGACTGCTGTGCTTACTCACCAAGATAATATTGCCTTTGGAATTAATTTCTAGAAAAGCTGTGAAATATCAGAGAACCTACAGATGTGAGGGTCAGAGGCAAACCCCAAACCCCACTTTTTTTTTTTTTTTTTTTTAACTTTGGTTTTAAGGACAGAAATTCAGCATTTGTGGAAAACAGACACATAAAGACTAGTATTTAGCATACTCTTTCCTGGCAAACTGGGAAAAGAATCTACACTGTTAGCAAATGCTGTAGTAGACTTTTTCTAAAATCTCAAGAGATGGTAAAACATCACAGTAACAGCAATGAGCTGGAAAAATCTCTATAAAAGAAAAACAATTAGCCACATATACATTAAAATACATATTATGTTTTTCTTCTTTTCATTTTACGCAAATACAGAATGCTCAAGCCACAGTGGGAATACAGCTGCAGCTCATTACAAACATGAAACATCAAGAATACTAACATATTCTTAACCTTTTAGCAAGAGCGTCATACATCATCAGTGTATCTGAAAAATGTGATCCTTGATTTCACCACAATGAAATTTTCTTCCATATACTTCCACTTTTCATTTATCCACCAATAATTCTCCTTTTTTGGTATCAAAACAAGAAGAGGAGGAGCACCAAACCACAAATTAGACAGCTTTGGTACAGTTTAGAAATACACTGCTTTTACAATGCAATTATATTATGATAAAACTTTGTAGTTTGTAAAGTTTGAAGTGTTTAAAGGTGTATATATCATTTGAAAGAAAAGGGGGTTTTAGTTATTTGAGTTGAAATTATCTTGAAAAATACAATTTAGGAAAGTATTTAGTTAATTTCTAAGGTGTCTTTGGTATCAATGTTCCTTTATAAATAAATAAACAAAACTAACTTAATTTTTTTTACTTATATCTTCTTATCAGAGAATAGAAAGAAAAAAATCAATTTCAAATGTGCAATGAATGATATTTCAGTGTTTTGTATGCCTCAGAAAATTAGGAGTTTATCTGTTACTAGTCAAAAATTATGAAATCCATAGCCTCAGTCTCCAATTTCACACATTTATTTTATTCCACAACAGTATGATAGAACTGCATCCTGCAGGCAAAACCTGTAGAAAAGCCTTTTAACTTTCTAACAACATTACAACATTAATTTGAAGCAGATTTTACAAAACAGGATCAGAGTCATGATAAGGAGAATTAGCCTGTGATTTGAATTAGAATCCCTGTTATTGTTTATTCACATGTAAGTAATGTTTATGGCCATTTTCAAATTCTGTTCCAATGTGTTGGTATAATTTTTGATAATGGTATAAGGGAGAAAGGTAAAAAAGGAAAATTGCTAAAAAGATAAAATCAGGGAAAGAAATGTTGTGCCTGATTGTGGAGATGCAATAAAAACCTGTAGTTTGCCCAATTAAGATGAAGTGGTTTGAGTGAACTTTAACTTCGAGATATAGCCGTCTCAGTTTTATTTAGGATCTCCAAGGTAAGAAGACTGAGAACCGCCTCTCCCTTTTATGAAAATATAAAGATCTTTTTCTTTCACACAGAAAGAGTTCTTTTTCCCTCCCAGATGATTTATTAAGAGTACAAAGATTTCAGTCTCCTGTGAAGTCTCATAAATTGTTCGTCTTTAAGCATACACAAGGATGTGATAACCTAATATTTTTAATGCAAAAATATGCAGAAAATGCACTTTAAAATACCATAGGGACTCTTAATACAGCAAAAAGAAATTGGAAAGGCACATCTGCATTTTGTTTTTCTCTTACTTAAGCCACCCTTGGAAATGGCGGGTTGGATATCACTCACATGACATTCTGAATACTTTATACCTTGTTAATGAAACTTGCTCACACATTTTACTCTGCACCCAGTCTGACAGTACACAAGCCATCTTGAAAGAATCCCTTAAATATCCTTTTTTTCCTACAGTGTTCTATTTTTATTATTAATGGCTTTCAGAGCATGGGTTGTGAACACAACTCTCACTACTTTTCTTGAACAGAACTACTACTGGAGTTGTCAGTTCCAGCTGTGCCATGGAAGTCTAAAAATAAATGGATATGCTGCAACCTGGTGAGACTGTTAAACTCCTGTGGTGCTCATTCTTGCTCCTTGGTGAGCTACAGTAGTTCATCAGGTCTAGACCAAAGAAGATCTGCTCTGCTCCCATGTAGTATCAGAGAAAGGTTTTGAAGTACTAGCTTATTTCTTGGGAATGGGGAAGAAACTTGTCTGTTCTTGTTAACCATGCAATAAAAAGCACTGAAGGTCCTTTCAAGTCTGCAGCAGTTCTGCCATCGCATAGTGCCAGCATAAGATATTCCTGCAAAGACCTACCTTGAGAAGGAATATATAATCAATTAATCCCTACATATGAGAGGAACAAAAATCATTCCGTGAAAAACAATGGTTTTCTCCCAAAGCATACCTTCCTTTTTTTCCTTTGTACCCATCAGTGTGCACCTTGTACATATGAGGCGTAAGCAGTCTCTGAGTACGACTGTTGATGTGTCATTTTCATAGCTCTCCTTCTTCTCAGCATCCTTCTGTAGGCATTTTTGCCATTTTCTCCAAACACTGTAGCATCTCAGTGTGGGTTATCCCTATCAGAGGAAAGCGGCAACCCCTCAAAATAAAATCAAAGCCACAGCCTTAGAATAAATAAACTTATTTTCAGAAACATGAAAGGAGTATATTAAATGTGTCATCCCAGTAGTTTCAAAAATTGAAAAGGGGAGAGGGTCTTAAATAATTTCAGCAAAAGTCAACACAGTTAAAAGTAAACACTAACTCAGTTCTCTGGAAGAGAGAGACAGTGAAAGCAGATAGTACCAGCTGCCTTTACAAAAATAAATGTGTTAAGTCACTTGAAATAACTATCAGTAGCTACAGTTTAAAAAAAAAAAAAGTTACAACAAAAGCTAACATCAGTGCTAAAATTCAAAAAGTTGCTTCAGGCTTTTAAAATTTGGTAATAGAAGGTAATACATTTTATAAACTGATTTGACTTCAGCTTTATCTACTGCAAAGCAAGAGGTCAGGGTTAAAGAACAGCCAGAAGCCTCCTTCATTTGGGACCAGCAGAGATGAGAAGGATCTGTCCTTCTGGACTCAGGGGAGGGAGGAGGTTCAGCTCACTTCTCTCTGGAGTACTCCCCAAGTAGATGGCTAACTCCAGCAATGACAATGGTAATTATAATTTTGAAGATGGTAGAATAGCTGAAACAGCAGGGGGTAGTATTAAAAAAGGGAAGAATCCTCAGGAGCTATTGAATACCCTTTGGAAGACTGAGTGTGCTTGCTTTAGAAGTTTTCCTGAACAGTGAAGAGGGATTTAGGACAGCAGGTATAAAAACATGCATTGTTGGAATCTAAGGCAGTGGAAAGCAAAAACCATGAATCATCATTAGTCATTATAAGGAAATAAAGTTATATGTTCTGAATTCAGATGAAACCTTTGACAGATGTGGTGACAGCTACTGAAAAGACAGCAGAGCTCTCAATCCTTCCTTATAATGATGGCACTACAATTGGATTTTACATGAAGCATAGTCTGCTTGCTCCTTAGTTGTCATTTCTGAATCAACTAGGGGCTGACACATTGCTGCTGCAACAAATAACTTATCATTGAGCTTACAAAAGGTTAAAGTTCTTTTTATTTACAGATCACAAACCAGAGAAGAAGTGAGAGGCAGTATTCCCATTCATTTCTTGAAACTGTGCCCCTAAAAACTGTACTGTCAGGCATTTAGTAAAGGATGTTGTAAGTATGCATCTGTTGTGGGAACTCTGCAAAGGTGTGCTGAACACCTTTGTGCCATGGAGAGCAGAGAGAGAACCATTCCCTCCAGCTCAGGAGAAATTCTGTATATCTACAAAAGCAGAAATAGACTTGCCTATAGGAGGCAAAAATGAAACAAACAAAACATCACCACCAAAATGAAAACCAAACAAATTAAACAACAAGAAAACAGAGTATACGCAGACAAAAATCAAAAAAGAAAAAAAAAAAAACAAATTCACCCTCCCCCAAAAAATGCAAAACCCCACACACACAAAAAAAATCACCCACAAAAAACCCAAACCCAAAAACAAGAACAACAACAACAAAAACAAACCCTCTTCAATAAGAATATGATAACTATATAAAAAAATTATTCTGAAGGTGCTCTTTATAGAGATCTGGTCCAGGTTATCAGAAAACATTTTTATATTGTTCCTTCCACTGACCCATACCTCAGGTTTCAGCATATAAATGAGACTGAAGGAAATTAGTTTCAAAAGTTCATCTATTGCCTAGTGTAGCAAATCTTTTCAGGTTGGTATTCACTGCTTCCCATGCCCATCCCATCTGCAATCTTCTCCCCTCACTAATTTCTTCTCTTCCTCAACTTCTGTCTTCACAGAGGAATGAACAAAGACTTCCTATCTTCCTTTGAAATCCAGATAAGCTTCTGACCGTCTGAAGTTTCTACAGGACTCAAAGTGTCTTCTCTTCTTCCATAGGCAAATTAAAAAAGAACAAATAATAAAGTTTTTAACTCTTGCAAGACTGACAGAAACTTACATCTCTTTTCAAGAGACTTCAATGTGGAGGATGCAAATTTTGTAGGTAATAACCGCAGCATAAAATCAGAAGGAATCATTGGGTTATTTTGTCTGACATCTCATGTACCATAGAACATTATAACTGAGACCATTGCACTTTGTCTTGTTTTTGCCTTTACAAAAGTCAGTAACTTGCATTTGATTAAAAAAAATTCTCAAAAGGTATATGGAAGAAATACAGATATGTAGAATTTTTCATTTCTTTTGATAGTTTGTTCCACGAGTTAATCATCCATTAAAATCACTACTAAACCCAAAGGTTTATTTCCAGGGTTGTTTTGTTTTATTTTCTGACTGTAGCATCTTGCTAATGATTCTTGTTACAACTACAATTTTTTTCTATATTTTTAATGACATTAAAAAGCCCTTAAGTATAAAGGATGTTCTTATAAAACAATATTTAAACACTGTAATCAAACTGCATGTAGATCTTCTTTTGACAGATAAAACTGTGAGAATGTCTTAATGAAGTATATCTCTCTACACTCCTTAAATAATTGTGTGGCTTCTTTCTGCTCCACTCTAATTTTTTTTAACATCTTCTTTAAAACACAATAAACTGAATCCTTCTCCATTACCAGATGCTCTACTACAATATTGAGGAATAGCGTAAAGTCCATAGGACATTGAGGAATTATAGGTAATGACCTCAAGTGTGTAAAGAAAGAATTAATGTTATTTGGTTGTTAAGGCAATACAGGAATTCAAACGTCAGGGGTTTAGTTTCCATTGTATTGAAGACTGTTACACAAATTTGAATAACTATTTTCGAGAATTTCCAGATTTTGTTAGACCAGATGTAGTAACTGCAAGTAGGACCTTCTCTTGATGTTGCAACATTTAATTCTTTATTGGTTCTATGTTCTTTGAGATCCACACCTAGAAATCATCATTACAATTAACTTTCACATACATCACCACATCTTTGTGAATGTGACAAAAATACTGATATTCTAGAAACCACTGTGAAAATCTCTATAAAGTACTTTGTAGCATAAAAAATAATTGGTAAATTTGAAGAGACATAACAGTTCTCTGATTGCACGCGTGAAAAATGAAGGCTCAATAGCCAGAAAGAATTCTTAAGAGGAGACTCCGTCTTCCACTTTAGAAATAAATTCCAATTCATTTATATATCTCTACTCATTCAGTATAGTTCTTCCACGTACACAAACAGAAATGCATATTTGTGTGCATATTTTAATTTTAAGGTTGGAAGGCATAATGGAGCCTAATTTTATTATACTAGATAATTTTCCTAGAGGTGCATATTTATTTCACACTGTCAAACAAACTGCAAAATACATTATAACAAAACAATTAAAACTTCTGATAATTATTACAATTAACTCGCTGCTTCATACTAATGGAATGTTCAAGCATCCGAGAATTCCTGATTATCAGAAACTAATGGATGTTCAGAAAAGGATGTCATTTTCTGTAGCAATTTGTTCTTGGCCAATTTAATGTCCCCTCAAAACAGTTTTCCATTCCCAAATGTCTCATTTGTGGCTTTACAAAGGAAAGAATCATGACAGTATTGTTTCAGTGCTTATTTTGTCTTTAGAAGTCTCAGGTCTGTTCACTTTGCTGATATGCCAGGAGCATATAATCCAAAATAAAAGAATCATAGAATCATTTTATACATTCATTTGTTCAACAGAGCTGGAGGATTCTCATTTAAAGCAGTGTTAAATGTGAACTAATTCTACTGAAGTGTAAGAGTTTTTGCTGAAAGAAGAACTCTGATCCACTTTATCTAGCTGTATTTCTCTGTCATGTGTGCTACTTTGGCTATGTGAAACCTCCTTAGTATACAGCTCTTGATCCCCATTGTGCTGCTGTAATACTTGTGATGCTGTTCCAGTGCCTGAACATGATGCTTTTCTATCAAGCACCCAAGTGTAGTTTTGCTATTCAAATCTGACCAGTTACTGCCTTAGCCCTTTGATAGAAAGAGCAAGCTGGAAACAGCAAAGGACAATCCCTTAAAGCTTACTTCTGTCCACATGCATTTTTTTTGTGCTTAAAAGTGCCAGATGCACATCAATTGAATGTTGCCCTGAAGTGGAATATTTTCTACATGGACTCATACAGCTGGTTTGGCAAGCACTTTATTGTTCCAGTGTTAAAATCCATGATACAATAATTTGCTTTACAAAATACTTTTATGTGTTCTTTCAATAGGGAGCTCTGTGATCAAGGGTGGCATCAATTCTATAGGACACCTCTTTTACAGAACAGAACTTTTCCAGTGACTAGTATCTTGGAAAAATACACATCTCAAAAGCTCAGTTTCTGAAAAAACATGACACAATTAGATTCTTTCTGAGATTTGTATTTCCAGTATTTTCACTTTGTTATTCAGAGAAATAAAGCAATTATTAGGCACAAGCAAGTATTATTAATCATTTCTTCAACATCATCCACATAATTTTGTGTATTGAACTTACTAGAGAACATCTTGTGATATAAAGATCTTACTGTCACTTAGAAATAAACAATGCAATTAAAACAAATAACTCACCACAGCCTTATGAACTTTCCCATAGAAAACAAAAAAAAGTGAGTGGGAAAAGTTTTATATTACCACCATTAGAAGTGTTTAAGATATTATACCTTTTGAAGAATAACAGTCTCTGAATTTTTAAATAAAATTTCCAATAAACTGGGGCAGAATTTCCAAGGATTACTTTAAGACCTTTAATCTTTTTTTAAAGTAGGAAATATATTAGTGTTTTGCTGATTTTTAAAGCAGGAAATACCCTAGTGCTTTGCTGAATCAGGGCCTAAAAGAGCAATCCAGTCACACTCTGGGACAAAAATATCACAGAGTGTAAAATATCCATAATGTGATTAAGAAGAAAAAGGTCATTTTGAAGCTTAAAAATATTTAGGAGTTGAAACTTTAAAATGTTTCCACACCCGGGGTAAGAAATATATACCTTTACTAATACAGTCACCTAGTAGCACAGCTTAGCTAATTACACAGCTTGAACAGACTGCTTTGTGCCACTGGGGAGAGAAGTAAGGAGCATCTAAGTCTGTCCTCAACTCTAATGGCTGAGCATATTTCTTACAAAACACCACAGCTAACAGAGACTGAAGGCAGAAGTCCTCATCATGCCAAATTTCTTTTATACATACCTGGAGAAGAAACCAACTATCTCAATACTCCTGTGGGTGAGCATTGTTTGGCAAGACAGCACAAAGTGAGGAAAGGTTTGCCAACAACTGAGCAAAGAAACTGCCTGTTGTTGTACCTGACTGTTGTCATTGAAAAACAAACTTTTTTATAAATAAGGGTGGCAAAAAATAAATATCTGTCTATCAGGATCATCTCCTCCTAATGGGAAGACCCCATGTCATCCTGAATATGGAGGGTTTTTATATGTTGGAATAACATCACAACATTTTTTTGCCAGAAGGCATGAACACCTAATTATTGTCCCTACCTCGGCTATATTAGAATTCAGTGTGTCAAATGAAATCACCACCTGGTTGTATATTTCCACTGAAATACCTAATAGAGCTATGATTTTGAGTACAGAGTTTAGGTGCTGTCACAGTACAAAAAAAAAAAAAAAATCTTTTCTTCCTCTTTCATCTTAATTTTAAAATGGAGAACTAAAATATCGGTGAAAAATTAGAAAAGACTACAATGCTTTTTATGGATTTTGGAGTACTCAGGACTAGGTTACCAAAACCCCACTAGCTTCTTCTTCTCAGAACAAATGTTGGTTCACATCTTTAGAAAATATCTGAGAACAGTTGAATTATACTACAATTTCTAGCACAATGTTCTTTTATGTTTTAGATTTTTTTACTATGGTGTCTTCCCACTCCACAGCCAGGCTGTCATAAAGAGTTCCTTAGAATGATTCACATTTTAACAGTACCATGGATACATAAAACATGAATTAGACTTACTCAAAGAAAAAGGATCAGAATGTAAAGCAGAGAGAAAATACTTTTTCAAGGAGCTATGGAGGTTCACTGTAGCTTCTGAACATAATTCACCTCTTGGGTTTACGACGTCATAGAAATTGCACTAGGTACCAAACAGGGCAAACTGATGCCACACTAGCATCTTTCTCTGCTGCATTCAATTAAACATATCTTAGGTTCACAAATTTGACTTGCTCAGAAAACTTATTTGTGTTTACAAAACATTATTTTTTTTTTCCCCCCCTGAGAGATTTACCCTTACATTCCCATGAATCAGATGGCAGATGTAAGGCATCACATTTCTGACATTTCTGTACCCTTTTTAAATCTGAAGGCTGTTATCACATTCAAGGATCTGAAATGCACATAAAACACATTTTAATTCTGGCTATATGACAGAACAAACAAGGAATGAAAAGGTGAAGATGTGTTACCACAGATCCCTGGAAGAACAGAAGAAAGCATTGGAGGTAAACAAAGTAACGGCATGTCCCAGCCCAAGATTTCACCTGGAAAAGAGAAAATGAGCACGAAGATCAATTCAAGTCCCAGCTGAGCCATATGACACTATTAAGCACAGAGAAAACCTTTATTTACTAACATGAAGAAAGTGAAAAATCATCTTCAATAGATGAGTTTTTAATTTTTCGTTGTTCACATAAGAATAACCCTCTATAAAAAAAAAAAAAGTAAGACCAAATCAAAAATTCCTGAGACCTGTTTGCAGGTTAATAAAAAAAAAAAAAAATGGTTAACTGTTGGTAAGAGGAAAAACTCTTTTAATTTGGTTATTTTATGAAGGACACAATTAAGTGAAGTAAGATAGCTGAATGACTTTATACCTCCTGTGGTGAATTTTAAACATCCAGGAAAATAAAACTCATGTCATCACCTTAAGCAGTTTGTGGTCAGCCTTGTAGATGGGCTGAAACATGTGCCCTGAGAGTGTGGGACAAAGACAGACAGTCAGAATCAAGTTTTTGGCTTCTTCAGTGAACAGAGGCTCAGATAGGTCATGGAGGGGAATCACACAGAGATTTTGATAAAGTATTTGAAGCAGAGAGGTATTTTCTATTGTTCACATCACTTCTGGAGGCACACAGAAAGATTATTTGTGTCTCCAATGGGAAAAGGCTTTTACCACAGGAGTGTTCATCTGATGTCTTTTTTTGTGGCCAAAATATTGATGACTCACTTCAGAACAAATCTGAAGTGGTAAGAGAGTAATCAAGCAGTGAGTGAATCTGATGAATGCATTTCACATCTGATGCTTGTTTCCCTTTCTCTGCCCCAGGCTGAAGTAACTGTGAATTATTTTAATTAATCTGCCATAGAATGCCATAGCCTAAATGAGTTCAAAAGGTTTCAATACAATTCATAGTACATCACAAATGCTACCTTTATCTACAGTCATTTCTGCTGTCTGAAATCTGAGAGACACGAAGATAAGATAGGTGTAACATAAAAGAATAGAGTAGAAATCAATTACAGTCTAGTAATTTTTCTTCCTTAAGTCAGATTTTATAAAAGAGAAATTACTACAACAAAAGTGACTGTAATTTCCTTAATGACTGAAAGATCTACATATTTTCCCTAAAAACTAAATTTCATTCTTTCAGTGTAAATTAGAAATAAATTCTCTAGTTTTCTATGATTGCTGTAGTTCATCACATTGAAAACTCTGCCACCTGCACCGAGAGAGATGCATTCAGTAACTCATGTCCTAAACAATCAGTCGTAATTAATGTGATAGTCAAAATTAATATGATGTTTTCATATCTAAGATGAAACAGGCAGATGGGGACAAGAGACTCACACGCATCTGGTATCACATAATAGGAGCCTGGCAAAAGATTCTTTTCTAGACTTCTTATTTACATATTTGATTAAGTAGAATCATAGAATTGTTTAGGTTTAAAAAAAATTCTAGGATCATCAAGTCCAACCATAAACCTAGCCCAGATCACCACTAAACCATGTCGCTAAGTATCGCATCTAGACATCTTTTAAATATCTCCAAGGGTAATTACTCAATCTCTTCCCTGGGCAGCCTTCTCCAATGCTTGACTACCCTATCACTGTTTTTCCTAATATCCAACCTCAAACACCTACTGGAGCAACTTGACACCATTTTCTCTTGATTGTTATCTGGGAGGAGACCCACTCCCATTTTGCTACAATCTCCTTAAGGTGGTTGTCCAGGGCAATAAGGTCTCCCTAGAGCCTGATTTCTCCAAGATAAACAACCCCAGCTCCCTCAGCCAATCCTCATCAGATTTGTGCTCCAAAGCCTTCACCAGCTTTGCTATCCTTCCCTGCATGTGCCCCAGCAGACCAATGTCTTTCTTGCAGTGAGGGGCCCAAAACTGAACCCAGGACTTGAGGTGTGGCCTCACCAGTGTTGAGTACGGAGGGACAATACCTGCCCTGGTCCTGCTGGCCACACCATTATTGACACAGGCCAGGATGCCATCAGCCTTTTTGAGCACCTGGGCATATTGCTTTGGGTTCAGCCAGCTGTTGATCAGCACTCCCAGGTCCTTTTCTGCTGGGCAGCTTCCCAGACACTATTCCCCCATCCCATAACACTGCAGGGGATTGTTGTGACCCATATGCCACTTGGCCTTGCTGAACTTCATGCTATTGGCCTTGGTTCATTAATCCAGCCTGTCCAGACCCCTTTGCAGAGCATTCCCTCTCCAGCAAATCAACATTCCCACCCTACCTGGTGTTGTCTGCAGACTGACTGAGTGTGTATTTGATCCCGCCCATCTAAATCATTGATAGATATTAAACAGGACTAGGCCCAGACTGAGTTCTGTGGAACCCCACTGTGACTGGCCATTACTAGATATAACTCCATTCACCACAACTCTCTGGGACTGGATATCCAGCCAGCTACCAGGAGAATGTTGTGGAAAACAGTGCTGGAGGCTTTACTGCAGTCCAGATAGAAAACAACCACAACCTTTCCCTCATTCACTGGGCAGATTATTCTGCCATCAAAGGACTTAGGGAAGGATATGCTTCTCATAAATCCATGCTGGCTGGGCAAAAATGCCCTGATTGTCCTGTACATTGCATAATGACATTCAAGATGATCAGCTCCACAACCTTTCCCAGCACCAAGATCACTCTGACAGCCCTGTTGTTCCCTGAATCTTCCTTCTGACCCTTGTAGATTTTCTAACTCCCAGTCAACTGGGACCACTAGAATGTCAGTTCCAGCAGCAAAACTCAAAACTCTGTGGGACTTATATTTTCAACTTTAAAAACAGTGTCGGAAATACATTAATTGTCTGCATATAATTTTTAAATTGAACTTCTACTACTATGAGGGATTCTTATTGCTAATAATGCAGTCTATTGTATTTCTGAGAATAGTATTTTTACATGACTTGAAAAAGCTGACTCCCTTTTTAAGATGGAAAAGTTGGTGGGCTATATGTTTTCTATATTTTATATTTGAAACAAGAAGATTGCCTTTAGACTACTCCTCTCCCTTCTGAGATAAGCTTTCAAAAGCTTCTTTAGTAAAATTTGTATGTCTGAGTAAGGTATTCAGCAGCCTGACTGTATCCTGCTGCTACATTTCCAAGTCCTTCTTACCGTGGAAAACTCAGCCAGTGGAGAAGGAAATATCTCTACAGTTTTAATAACAGGTCAATTTTTTGAGCTTTCATTATGTATGAAAGTTGCATCCTGTAAATCCATCTCCTGCATATATTTCATGTCTCTCTTTCACGTTGAAGTTGTTCCACTTTTTTATGGAACTTTTATGGAATCTTTGGGTTGTAGCAACACCCAGAACGACCCTTCACTTCTAACAGTTGTGAAACAGAGGATTTGAGATCTGATCTTAGATATTAAGTAATTCAGTCTCTTCTTTCTTGGACATTTTCTTTGTTTTTATAATTCTGTTACTTTCTTCTAAATATTACATTGGGCCATAATAAAATACACGCTATTTTTTTTTTTGTGCCAGTCTGCCTGGACAATTGAGGTAATGTAGAAGCAGTAATCCATTCTCTTTACTGTTACATGTCTGTTTTCCTTCAGTTACTGTATTCTCCCAAACTTTGCTTATTTCCTGTGGAGGTTTATTTCGGTTTCTTTTGGGGTTTTCGTGGTTGCTGGTTTGGTTTTGGTTTGGTTTTTTTCACCCAGTAATTTCTACAAACAGGAAATATATCCGTTTGCATTATGGGTAGAAATGCATCCTGGTCAAAGTTATTGCTATATATAAAAGTACTCACTGACTATTTCAGATAAATTAATGTGAATTTGTAAGAATTTTATTTCCTAATATGAATTCTGTGAGACTAGAACCCCATATGAGGTACTATTATAAAAAACTCTTTATCAAGTTGTTTTTAGTGGCATAACTCCGAATCAAGTGGTTGTGAGTGACTCACCTGAAATGAAGGGGAACCAAATAAAAGCAATTCCATAATGAAGGTTTTAAATTCAGAAGAGAAAACTTGTGGGGGTTGAATTGAATGTACTGCAGATTTAGAATCTCCCTGAGCCAGTAGCATGGGAATTTTCTTCAATTTTCAAATCAAAGTGGATGAAACTTGGAGAAAAGGGCCTCAAATCTAAATGGATTAAAATAGTGTCTTCAAAAGTAAGAAAAACAGAAGACCTGCAAGAAAGGGAAAAAGGTTTTTATCAGTGGTGAAAGTTATGTGTTACAGGTCAATATGTTTAGAGAAGAAGCGAGAACTGCAAAAGTCAAGATAAATTAGATCTTGCAAAGGATATTAAACAAATACTGAAAACTTTCTTATCCACATAATTAAAAATAGATCAAGGAAAAAGATTAAATGTAATCTAGATATGGCCCCAAAACTTGAATTAGTATTTTGCCTCAGTTTTAAGTAAAGTTGATGGTATTAAGCATATTAGAAGAGGCAGGCTGCCTTATAGAAATCAGGCTCTACAAATGTAAACTACCATAAGTAAGGTACAAAAAACCTCAGTATATATTCAATATACTCAGGTCTGAGGGCATTATAATCCTTATCAGAAAGATTATATGATCTCTTGGGTAATTCTTTCAGACAAGTGTAGATCTTGGGTTTAGTCCATATAGTACCACTGCAGTTTTGAAAATAAAAGTATTATTTGGACAGCTATTGTTACCTAATGATTTATAACTAATTTGAAAGAAAGAATGATTTAAGTCTTAAAAGTAAACAGATATTAAGGTAAAAAACCCTATGAGCCCATAAAAATTAAATGAGAGTGAAGTGACCAATGCAGACCTCAATGTAGAATTTGTTACCATAAATCATACTAAAAAATAATTGTATGGAGCAGAAGGTGTTGCAATTTAGGAATAATAACAATACTTTTAGCTATCAACTAGGATTCTATAATTTTTAAAGGACAAAACAGAAAGAACTCAATTCATTGGACAGCAGAATAACCATGTAATGGTTGCATAAGAGAGATAGCAATAGGAAAATGCAGGGGTGAGGAGAAGACACCTTTCTTAAATGATTCATATGTGAATTCTTTCACTGGGACAAAGCTGCCTGTCAGTTGAAAGGTTTACCTTTGGATTTTTAGGGCACATACTCCTAACATATACTAATTTAAAGTGACAATTAATAAAAGTATGTGTTTTTTATCTAATGAAAAACCAAAAAAGGAATAATAGATACACTTTGTTAAAAAGAAGAATAACAATACAAATTTTTAAAGTACATATTTACTGTTCCAAAATTGCACTACAGGAACCATAATAATGACACAGAAACAATATAATGACATAAGCATATGCACAGAAATCAAAATAATATTTTGGCAATGTTGGAACATATATGTGTCTGGGATTGATGTCATTTTCTCTTCTGAGTAGATCTTATTCACTATTTCACATAAATTATTATTTATATAGCATATAAAACATGGCAACATACTTAGAAACAATAATTTGATTAGCCTCATCACTTCAGATTGGATTTCTGAAAAAAAAAAAAAAAAGCCAGCCATGAAGACACAACGTTTGCAGCAAAGTTTGCAACTCAAGATTCAATTAAAAAGTTTGCAGAAGTGTGTCATGATGGTGTCAAGACTGAAAAGGCAAAGAAAACACATTGACTACTGTCACATCTGTTGGCCTTATGTTTCTTTCCTAAGACAAAATATGCCATACATATCTTATGTACTTCTATTTTCACATTCCTCATCTAGTTTTGTATTTCAAGAGAACTAGGGAAGAAATTAATTTTTAGAGCTTACAGAATGCAAAACAGGGTTCAACAGCACTTGACTGACCCAAAGAGAGACAGTCTACCAAAGTGCAAATAAAACAATTTTTCAAGAGGGAGTTCTAGTGTAACTATATGCTGAGAAATAATTCATAAGTTAACATTTTTCACTGACTATTCCTCTCAGGTGCAATTCAGTAAGGAGCATTCTGTTAAAACTTATACCCAAAAGCCCTTTCAATTTCTGAATACAAAGCTCAAAAAAGTGATATAGCTTCCAAATGTTTTCATCTCTTAGGCTGTTGCCTCTAGTTTCTTGATGCCAAGGGCACACTTGAATATATCATTTTATTGGCTAGCAATAACTTACTTTGGTAAAACTTTTAAAAGGAAAGGTTATTTGGTATTCTGCACATATTATTACAAAACCGTTGAAGAACCAGTTGAAAAAAACACTGAAAAGTTGTGTGAAGTTTCTTTCAGGAAAATCAGGCCTACTTACTGATGTTTTGCCACCATACCTTCCAATTCTTTTCTAAACATACTAAGATAACTGCTTTGTCAGATGAACAGTTGCTTTCTGACAACATAGACACAGCTCCATATTTGCAACAATCTAATTTAAAAGCTTTAGATTCCCAAATGTTTTAGGAACAAACATGAATGTGATGTAATAACTATCAGTCTGGTATAGAATTTTACAGTATTTCAATGAAAAATGACGGGTATGTTTTCTGCTGTTCTGCATGTTCCTTTATTCAAAGCAATTTCTTTATGTATTTGAATTAAATAAGTAATTTATATCTCTCAAGAAGAGTTCCTACAGCTTTTATAGGCTTCCATGGATTAATCACATGCTAGACATTTTTTTAGCAAGGTTTACTGAAACTTAAACTGATCTACAGAGTCTCTCACAGTCGTAATTTGACAAACAAGGATATCAGCAGTACCTGTATAAATGAATAAAAGCATAATTCAACATTGTTTAGAGACAACATGCTATTTCTAACTCTAAATTGAACAATGATATTATACGCCTTAAGGACATGATAATGAACATACCTTCAAAATCTTATATTAAAAATATCTGAGTAAATTAAAAATTTTGCTTGTGTTATCTTCACCTATGTCTTTTTTTATGAACTTTGCTGTTAAATAGTTATTTTGGTGACTCAAATGAAATAAATTCCTGGAATAAAACACTATTCTGACACGATGAACTCTTCACAGTACCTTCATGCCTCCTGTTACAAGCTCCAAAACTGGTACTTTAAGAGTGGCAAAGGTTTTTCTTGTTTTATTTGGCAGAAGTGAACTCCTTGAGAAGAGTATATTTTCTGAGATGTTATCTTCTCTGAAAGTTCTCTGACACTATTGACAGGATGCTCTAAAGTGAAAATCAATGTGAGTTGCAACAGTTTTGAAATAAAGGACAAAAATATCCTAAAAATTAAAATCATGATTTTCCTACCAAAACATTGTAACTGGTTATCCCTGCTTTTCCTGTACCTAAGAGAGGGTGTGAATCACTAAAACTACAATTTATGCAAAAGTAAGCAATGGACTGGGTCAGAGAACACTTGGGCAATCTTGACATCCTCAAGTCCATGGGCCTTGAAGGGGTGCAAGAGTGCTGAGAGAGCTGGCAGACAGGCCACACACAATCATCTCTGGAAGGTCATGGTAATCAGTTCATGTGCTTGAGGACTGGAAGAAGGCAAATATCATGCCAGTCTTTCTAAAAAGGCAAGAAGGGGGACCCAGGGAACTACTAGTCAGTCAGTCTCTCCTCAATCCCCAGAGAAGGGATGGAACACCTCATTCTGGAGGTCATCTCTATTCACATGGATGATAAGAAGGCGGTCAGGAGTAGTCAGCATGGATGAAGTAGAAGCAAATCGTGCTTGACTAACCAAATAACCTTGTATGATAAAACAACTACCTGGATGGATGAGGGAAGAGAGCAATGGATATTGTCTACCTCAACTTTAGCAGGGCTTTCAACACTGTCTCTCACAACATCCTTGTAGGCAAATTCAGGAAGGACTGGATGAGTGAAGAGTGAGTGGATTGAGAACTGGATGAACAGCAGGTCCCAAAGGGCTGCAATCAATAGCACAGGGTTTAGCTGGATGCCTGCCAGTTCTGGTGTCCCTCAGTGTTCAATGTTGGGCCCAGAATTGTTGAACTTCATCAATGTCTTGGATGAAGGGGCAGATGCCTCCTCAGCAATTTTGCTGATGACATAAAACTGGGAAGAGTGGACAATATCCCAAAGGGCTGCGCAGCCCTTGAGAAGAACCTTGACAGGCTGGAGAGGTGGACAGAGAAGAACTATCCACAATTCAGAGGTAAGTGCAGAATCCTGCCCCTGGGTAAGAATAACTCACCAGTACAGGCTGCCTGTTGGAAGGCAGCTCTGTGGAGAAGGGCCTGGGGATCCTGGTGGACAGCAAGCTGTCCATGAGCCAGCAGTGCTCTCTGGCCGAGAAAGCCAATGGTAGCCTGGGATGCATTAAGAAGAGCAGCAGAATGAGTGAGGTCATCCTGCCCCTCTACTCATCCCAATCTGAAAAGTCTCACATCATCTACCACAAAACAAATACAATTTCTTTATAAAATAACCTCCTGTAATCATGGCCCCAGGAGACTCAGTGGGAATTTTATCTTTGTTTTCAATGGTGTCAGGATCTCACCCATAATAAATAGTGCTGTTAGGGGTGGCATAAGAAATTCTGCCAGGTGACTTAATAGCACTTTACAGCCTACTTGTTGTAACGTACCCTCCTCCAGGCAAGAAAGCTCTAATTTTACAAGGTGACATGAACACAGGTTATAGAGACTATGCATGTTTTTTTCACATGTATAATACTGCTGACTTTTTCTTTACTGGAGTAAAGGTCTGATTATCCCTAGAGATATCCCAATGTATTTCTTTAGACCAGACTTTAATCCCTCTGCTGATCCATCATTTCTTCGGTCTATTTCACTTGACAAGGCCTTGACCAAAGCCATGCTCCAAAATTCTCTAATCAGGAACTTGTAATTTATTGCTCACAAAAAACTCTAAGACCTGTGCTCCCACCTATGAACCATAGGTCATGAATCTTGGCATCATATTAGAGCTTGATTGCAGCCAAAAATTCTCAGATTGCTTTTCAGATCAACACATAAGCAGACATACTACTTACACTGCATACGCTTATTTTTCGTCTGTTAAATAAAATTCATCTGACCTTGATTGAGTGCTAGCTGAAGTGTATACACAGCACAAACATGGAAACCATAGCATAAACTCATTTATTGCCTTCAAGATAATAGATTTATTTCAATGTTCGGGGTAGAATGTATTCATCCAGAAAAGCAAAAAAGAAATCCCAAAAGGTAGCCTTTTCCCTGCTCTGCAGAGCTGCATTCCAGGTCTCTCTCACAGAGCACTACTGGTGCTTATTTGATCAAGAATGCTATTAGATGAAGAAATAAATCTAATAGTATAGGAATAAATCTTCAAAATAAATGTAACCTTTAAGATCATCTTCTGGCTCCATGCTGAAAATGTTGATTGTGGAGTTTAATTTTCATTTTTCACTTCCAGTTTTTCCCACTGTTCTATGGAGTGTGCCAAGTTTCTTCTTTTAAAGTCATCCATACCTATTGTAAAGTGGGTTTGAAAGACCCAATAGCAGGAAGAACAAATTTTATTTAAGCATAAGTCTGTCTGGTCTTGAGATGTGTACTATATTTGAGGCTTTTTTTAACCAGTAGTTGGTGGAATGTTAAAAAAGTATATGCTATTAATTTACATATGGTCATATAAAAAGATCTATTTTCAAATGTAAAACTGACAATTCACTGTATTGTTAAGTATTTTTCAATAGTATCACCACTTTAATTCTCTTTCATCTTGATTCTTTTCCCTGGTAATATTTTTGTGAAATTATATGCTTGTAACCTAGTATGTAGTGCACCTTCAACGTGAATTGTTTGATAAATACAGAATTAAGTTATTTGAAAAACACACACAATGCATAACTTGTTACTGGAGATCCAAACTGTGTTTATATTACTCTATATCTTCTGATGGCTAATAGTCCTTGCAACCACAGTATACACAATTTAGAGGCTGAATTAAGTTTAATATTTAGGGTTTACTTTTCATTAAGTACTACTGCATCAAGGGTAAAATATTTACTGGAAGAATGCAAGATTTCTTCGTTCTACAGTTCTGTAGCAATTCATTTCCCTGACATCAAGAATAAAAGAAGGTCACTTTAAAGCAAATCAGACTAACTAACTAAGCAAATAAACAAACAAAAAAGATGTAACCAATTAAAAAAAGCAGGTTAAACAATAATAATCTGATGGCATTTTACTGCTTTGATTACATTAAGCTGCTTTGATTTTCTCTTTTAACATATCACAATTGCATTCCCTGTTTTAAAGTCACTGTATCACTACTTTTTTTTACCCCTCCCCTTCATTGTTCTCACTTGATAATGTCAACTTCCTTCTTTTGTCACATTCTGAGGAAGATGCCAAATGAAAACATCATTAGCACATACACAAGTCTTCAATGACTGAGTTCCCATCGCTGGGAAAAATCAAGGCACTGATATTTAAATACAAAATCCTTCATTTGACAAAGCCAATCTGTCAGTTCTTTACCTTCCAGGAAAACTGAATTCCCAGTCTAACACAAAAATGAGCCTTTTGGATTGCTGGGGGTTAAACCAAGCTGCAAAGAAAGCCAGAGAGAGGATCTGACTCCCAGTTGCCTCTGCTAGAGAAATTAATCCTGGAATTTAGCATCTGGATCCTTCAACTGCCAAGCTTGCCCCAGTTGTGTGCTTCATCGCTGGCTAGATTAAAAAAGAATGATGAACAGGAACAGGTTCTGCTCTATCAGTGACAAAATAAGGAGAAAAAATATCACAAAAACAAAACCCAAAAATCTAGGAAAAAAAGGACTAAAATCAAATATGTCTTGCCATTGCATGTGTATGCTAATCCACACTGAAACAATGCTGTGCTTTAAAGGTATGTCAAGAAAAGTCAGCCATGTCTATCAGTTTGTTTTCGCAAACAGTGTGGAAGTTAGAGGTGGCAGATTTGTGCAAGTTCAAACTCCTATTAGGGAGCCACCTGTCAAGTTTTTCTTTGAGCATGCAGGTTTATGAAATGCATTTTGTTTCAGGGTGAGGGCAACCCTCATCAAGCATTCCGCTCTCACACACACCCTGTACACTCATGCTAATATGATTTCAAAATGCAGATGTGCTCCACCTGCTAAACTAAAATCCAGACATGGGTGTAGTTCCCCTTACAAAGCCCACAAGATATTCTGGGGATTTGAGCTAGTCCCATCATAGTATAGAGTCCATCTGCAAAGTTGGAAGTGCATTCAGATTCTAAAATCGCTACTTCGTAATTCATGTCAAGATCCTAGTATTTTTATTTGCATAAATGTAGGATGCTCAGGAGCACATTTTGACATCTTGCCTATCCATATGTTTTAACTGCAACATTTTGGATTCTAGCCTTACTCAAAACTCAGTAAAATTGTCCTTTGCTTTTCCCTTCCTCAAAACAAACTTTGAGAGATTCAATACCATCAGAAGTCAAAAAATCTGGACAAAACATCACTGATCCACCATATTTTTGGCAGAGATGGAGTGAATCAGCAAGGTGAGGTAATAAAACTTGTTTCTAGAGAAGTCTCTCAAAGATAATAACCTCCCTGGTGAGGTCTATCTGATTTAGAGGGAGGAAAAATTAATCCAACTCCATAGTTGCTGTAAATAGTTTCCAGCTGTGGCTTTATGTTGCAAGATTACTGTGTGAATGTTACATCTAAGGGAGATGCTGTCTCCATGGAAGAAAATGTATCTCCTTGAACAGCTACAATCTGCCATAGGTAATGATAATTTATTTATCTACGTTACAGAGGGGCCAGGACACATAGAAGTTGCCGATAAGAAGAAATGAATACCAGGAATAGTAACAGGATGAGAAGTCTATAAATGCTATTCAGCTCCTCTTGTTGATGCTGGAAGAGTCTGTAAATAAGTACAGATTATAAAATGTGCTACAATGCTCAGATTAGCAGATACCCCGCTTTCCCTAGATAGATCACAGAGTAAAACACACTACTTGGTCCTTTTCACTACTATAGATATAACATAGCCATTTTTCTTCAATATAAGGTGATAATGCCTACTGGCTTAATTGTGTCATGGCTGGGTGACATGACAGAACTATATCCAGAACATTCTCCTAGTGTTACACTTGGACTGGCATATTTGCAAATATAAGCACAGGGAAAAAAATTACTTCTATAACTAGTACAGACAAAAGAAAACGAGTTTTAAATTTTTCTCTTACTCCCTGGTTTGGAGAACATAGTAAAGACTTTCAAAAGTTTCAATTTCTGCTAAGTGACATTATTCTTTAGATGATGCTTTTTAAAGAAACACCATTTCTGAGAACACTGGAGTCAAGCAGTTTTAAACATTCAGCTTTCATTTTTTAAGTAGGAAAGCAGAAGATATCCAAATACCTACTCATTTTGAAAATTCAAAAGGAGCTGTAGGCCAGGGAAGGAGGTTTTCCTTCATGTCTTGTAATGCTGTTGATGAATCTCTGTTATCTCATTGACCTCTACGCGCTCCAGGGGCAAAGCCTGACTAACCATGGTCTTCACCATGGCCTGCAGGTGAATCACAGCTCCAGCACATGGAACACCTCATCTTCCTCCTTCTCCACTGACCTTGATGTCCTTAGAGTTGTTCCTCTCACTGGTTCTCATGCCACTCTTCTCTGGTTGCAGTTACATCTGCACAACAACTTTATTTCACTTCCTAGATATGTTTTCACAGAGATGTTGCCATCATTCCTGATTGGTTTGACCTTGGTGGTTCCATCCCACAGCTGGCATTGTCTCTGCTGGACATAGGAGAAGCTTCTGGCAGCGTCTCACAGAAGACACACTCATAGCTACCCCCACAATCAAAACCTGTCCATGCAAGTCCAATACAACAGTGAAACAGACAGAGAAAAACCAGAAATTAGGTGGTTTTAAATATAAATAGATCCAAGAGACTTAGAAGAAAAACAAGGAACAAACTTAGAGTGGAGATAGATAAGTAGGATCCAGACTGTACAGAAACTGCTTTATTTAAATTTTGCTGGCTGAAAAGCAAGACCCTTATATCTAGTGTGATTTCATTTTGGTGGTTTTAGTTTGTTATATTTCTGAAAAAACACAGCTTTAAAATTGAAAGATATAAGGATTGATTATGTTATGTTTAGTATCCTCTAAATAAAGGCCATGGTTGCACTCCATGGCCTTTGTTGCCACTATCATATTTGTAAGCTCTTTGTCCATATACTTAAATCAAGTACTAAAGAAATTTTGACATAATCTAGGTAATTTGATTGTAAACTAAAAAATATTACTAAAAATACAGAAATTATCCACCAAGGAAGGAAAATTTGTACTGTCTCAGAAGGATGTAAAGAATAAGTCAATAATATGGGACAACTCAAAGTAAATGGAACAAACTATAGCTGGTATTAATTCTAGAAATTTGATGGGGTGATCATAAATATGTATATGTCTTCTTGAATCATGCAATTTAATCAAGAAATGAAATTTATTAGCTGATGGGAAATGTTGAAGAGGTGGCAGAATATCTCTCAGAATAGAACCCATGTCCTAATCAGATCAGAACCACATATTCCATCAAGCATATGAGTCAAATTGAAGTTCAATAACTTCAAAAAAACACAGGCTGGATATTATGAACCACCTTTGCAAAAAAAGGAGGGCATTGTCCACTCCACAAAACATTGTGAGGACAATCTTTTTCTATATTGCTTCTTTAGTCTCATAATCTGTGCCATTGAGGACCAGATGCAATAATAGTGCTTAACTAACCTAGATACACTGTAACATGTAAATTTAGGCCTGGTTCCAAGAATGAAATTTCAACCTTAGAGCTAGGTAAGCACATATAACCTATATAGGAGAAATGAAGATCTTCTCAGAAGGATAATAAAAATAAACTCATATGATGAACAGGAAGCCAAAAATAAGACTCAAGGAAGTCTGATCTAAACTTGCCTGGAATTAAATGCTGTGTCTGGACCTTGAGACTCAAAAACCCAGGCATCCCTCTTCATTTTGGATTCATGTCTGAATTAATTCCTGGATCTACACTTCAATAATGGCTTTTTTTTTCAAAGAATGAAATATCCTGGATAAAGTTTAAGGTATATTTACACTTTGGAAGAAAAAATAGTGCTTGTTGTGAAAAAAAAATCAAAGGGTTAAACACTTCTACCCTAAGGAATTCTCTTTTCTTCATTCATAATTTTTGGTATGTTTTCCCAATGACTATTCCAGTGTGCAGCTTTTGACCAGGGCGGAGTCTCTGAGCAGGACTTACAGAGAGCCAAGGCCTTTTCCACCACACTGGTGAGGAAGTTGGGGTGCAAGGGAGGTTGGGAAGTGACAGCTGACCCCAGCTGACCAGGGGGATATTCCAGAGCATATGATGTCATGCTCCTTACATAAAGCTGCAGGTGGTGAAAGGAGGAGTGGAGGACATTTGGAGTGATAGTGTTTGTTTTTCCATTCATATGTGAGGGGTGCCTGCTCTCCTGGAGATGGCTGAACACCTACCTGCCCGTGGGAACAGGTAACTTATTTCCTTGTTTCACTTTGCTTGTGTGTGCTGGCCTTGCTTTCCCTATTACACTGTCTTTATCTCAACCCATGAGTTTTCTGACTTTTATTCTTCAGATCCCTTCCCCCATCCCATTGGTAGGGGAGTGAGCAAGACACTGCATGGGGCTTGCCTGCTGGCTGGGATTATACCACACATAAACAAAAGCTGTCAGAAAGTAATATATTATGATCCCCCAATAGGGGATGACTTCAGCAACTGTATTATGGAGTTGCTCTTCCTTTGAATGCTCTTCTTGATCCTGCACATCACCTACAATTCTGAAGAGTTACAGTGGTACAGTATCAACAGGAGCATGGCTCTATGTCTGCACACAAGTCCACCTGACTCACCCTTTGTTGTATACTCTATAAACTGAGTTTTTTGTGAAATTCCTGGCAAATGACAATGCTGGGATTCATCTCCTTTGCACTAAAAACATCAGAAGGACTAAGATTTTCTGTAAGTGATTGTCCTTCCTACCAGAGGAGAGATAAGTGAGGAGGGAAAGAAAAAAACTATTCCAGTCAGATTTTAAAAAAAAAGAAGATTCAGCAGCATTTTATTACATGCTTAATTCAACTTTGTTCAGTTCCTATGTCCTAGACCCCAAGAAGGTGTAGGAAGGTGATTTTAGCCTGAGCAGTTCTGGGTATGCACAAAAAGAAGAAATTATGACAGTAAGGAGTTTGAAGACTGGACATGAAGATTGAATTTTAAACATTTTTACATGCGGTGAATACTAAGCAATTATTTCACTACATAATAATACCGGCTGTAGTGTACATTCGCACGGTTCAGCAGACAGAGGGTTCCCAGGAAGGAGAATGCATATTTCTTGGAAAGCACTCCATACAGTTTAAATCCATTACACTCTATATGACTTAAAAGTGTCCTAAAACACCTATTGATCAGTTCCATATGTATCAGAGACACATTCAGCATCTGGTATCCAGCTCCACAAAATAGGACAACTTATCTGCTTCATATTCCAATGGCATCACCCCAAGGACCTTTTGGAATATATGTAAAAAGACAGACTTGAAACTGACAAATACAGGACCATGATGTTACCTTCTAGTGCATTTCAAAATCACTCAAAAATAGAACTATGTCATTTAGAAAAGAGCCTGGACCCACACTTAAAACTATATACTTTTATTTTTTTTTTTTACACTTCCTGAGTCTTTTTTCTGGTGACTAGTACCCTTTGAAACTAAATTTTGAGGACTAATTTTGAAAGGTTCTTACATGTAAAAAAATTCTGTAACTAAACAGCTTTTTAAAATCTCCAACTAGTCTCCAACTATAAGATACAATAGATTCTTAAGTCCATACACAAATGGCATCTAAACACTGCTTGAAAAAGCCAAATAAAATTAAAATATGATTCCTCATATTTAGGTGAAATCAGCAAAATTGATCTATTGGTAACTGGATTAAAAAGGCTAAATTGTGAAATTACATACTCTTCAACATGTAGCAAATTTACACAGAGCAACAGAAAGGACCAAAATATATATATATATATATATATAATTTCAATGAAACAAATGCAGTGTAAGCAAGTCCACATTATGAATGGTAGGAGGTATGTATCATTCAGAAAAATAAACATTACTGACATTACTAAAACTAGTAAAAATAAATTAGCCTGAAAAAGTAAAGATATGGAGACTGTTAAGTTACATTCTGGAATTTCTATTATAAATAAAATGTATTTTAAATTACCATTACAAAATAATCAGAAACATAGTGCATTTAATGAAACATTGTTAATAATCCTCTAGATTCTGCCTGTAGACATGAAATCTATTAATATAGGAGACCTGTGTCTGCTGAATCTCATCCCTGGTGGTCACTTGCACTCCTCAGAAATAATCTGTTCTGATAGTAGTTTATCCCTTTTCTGTATGTTTTTATTTGACTATCATTTGTGTCAAAGATAAGGAATTGGGTCTTGTACATTCAGCTACAGGTTATAATCATGTTTTCATTCAAATGAATCCATTAGTTAGATTCGGGAACTGAATAATATAAAAACAAATCTTTTGACTACATCAGTACAATAACAAGGTTTTGATGGCAAGTAAAGCCCCATTTTGCCTAAAAAGAAAATAATAGTTTTATAAGCTATAATGAGAAGTAAGAAGAATGATTTATTCTGGCATCCTTAGAAAGAAATGGAAAAAATTATATCTCACCAGGCAAGGGAATTGCCCACCTTCATGTAGTTATTAGATTAAAAAAGGGAAGAGTAGGAAAAAGTATTTTGGACACAGAAATACCCATGCAAAAAAAAAAAAAAAAGATAGATCACTGAGTCTTACAGAATGCTTCTGAAGAACCTGCCAAAGTATTATTTGGCAAAATAGAATCATAAAGGGCATCATTTATAGAAATTAGGAAATAAGCTTTGACTTTAATTATATATGTATGTCTACATAAAGTCAAGATACATCAAAGAACACAGCTCTGACTAGCTTATTCCTTAGTCAATTGAAAAAAAAAATCAAAATAGGTGAGTAAATCCAACTACATTACATAAGCTATTGCCTATCCCATTTGTCAGGAGTTAATCAGAAATGGTCTTCTACAGCAGTAGCAGCAGCCAAACTGTGTATTTAATGTTGAAGCAATCAGATGAGCAAGCCACTGAATTAGCCCTGGGAGTCTCAAAACCCACAAAAAATGCTCCAGAAGGATTCATGCACTACTGCTTTATAAAACAGAAGAGGTAAATATGGAATAGAAGGGACTATTCCTACATGTATAGGGATCAACAATCATTTTAGGAACAATTTTGAACTGCACTGTTTAGTCCCACCCATGCTTTAAACTGGGGTAGGTTTGTTAATTCAATTCACTTGTTTCATCTACATTGTGTAGACATCAAAATGAAGAAAATTAGTAATAAGGCAGGCAACTATTTCCAATATTCTTCAGGGATGTCACATCTATTTATTCATCTTCCTGTTCATTCTACTGAATTGTCACTGTCATTGTCTTTGGCTTTACTTTTCTCCAATCAATACTTCATAGCTTTTGGAAAACTCCTTGTTACCCTCTGGAGTTGTACTGTTTCCATTGAGGAGAATGGAATGATTTTCACTCATTTTAATGGCCCAGTGCCGTGGTCTAAGGTATTAACTCTTCATAGAATCAGAGGATGGTTTGGTTTGGAGGGGACCTTAAATATCATCTTGTTATGATATTAACCCCCCACTATGGACAGGCACACCTTCCTCTAGGGCAGGTTGTTCAGATGCCCATCCAGCCTGGCCTTGAAAAATTCCAGGGATGTGACATCTACAACCTTTCCAGTGCCTCACCACCCTCATAGCAAAATTTTTCTTCCTAATACCTCATGTAAACCTACCATCTGTCCATTGAAAGCCATTACAAGTCATCCTTTTGCTACATACCTTTGTAGAAAGCCCTTCTTTAGACTTCTTGTAGGATCTCCCTAGTTACCTGGAGGGCTGCTATAAGGTGTCCCTGAACTCCAACTCTTTGAACCTGTCTATGTAGGAGAGGTGCTCCAGCCCTGTGATCAACTTAGGGGGTCTCCTCCGGACCTGCTCTAACAGGTCCATGCTCACTCATGCTGGCCTTCTGCTAGTTTAGCCCAACTAGCCCAACTATTGTTGGGATGCATCTCTCATGAGCTTGGAGGAGGTGACCTGTCAACATTAACCAGCTTTCTCGGGTTGCTCTTTCCTGTAGGGCTTTATCCCATGGTAGAGGAAGTAGGTCGCTGAGGAGGCCAAAGTTTGCTCTCCTGAAGTTCAGGGCAGTGAACTTGCTGCACACCCTTTTCACTACCCGAAGGATCTTAAACTCCACTACTTTGTCATCATTGTAGCCCAGGTTGTCCTTGACCTTTATATTCCCCACCAGCCCCTACTTTTTGGTGAGAAAAAGGTCCAGCATAACACCACTCTTCACTGGATTCTCTGTCACTTGGAGAAGGAAAATATCATCAATGCATTCCACTAACCTCAAGGACTTCTTATGCCTGATTGTGTTGTCCCTTCAATGAACATCAGGGTGGCTGAAGTACCCCATGAGGACCAGGAATTATGAACATGAGGCTAGTCCTATTTTTCCATTAAGGGCCTCATCTGCTCAGTCTTCCTTATAGAGTAGCCTGTAGTAGATCCCACAATAATGTCACCTGTCTGTGCCTTCCCTTTAATCCTGATCCATAAGCTCTTAGTCAGCTCCTTATCCATCCCCAGATAGAGCTCCATGCACTCCAGCTGGTTACAGATACAGAGGATAACAACACTTCCTTGTGTCTCCTGACTTCCTTCCTAAAAAGACTGCATCCTTCCACTCCATAGGAGATGTCATAAGAGCCATCCCACTGTACCCTGCAGGTGTGTGCACGTCCCTGACTTGTTTTGTTTATTTCCCATGCTCCAGGAAATTTTTTTAGAGATTTTAAATTGGATTCTGATAATGACTCACTGCCTGGAGTGGCTGGAATTACTATTTGCTACCTTTCATGTTCTCTCCTGCTGACCTATGATCCCTCTCCAGCCTCTGGGCATCTCTTGCTGGCCCTGGCATGAGTATGAGTGGGATAGATTGACATTCCCATCCCACAGCAACTCTAGTTTAAAGTCTCTTCATCATCTTGACAAATTTATGATTGAAGATGCTGTTTGCTGACAAATGGAATCCATCCATCCCCATTACACCAGATTTCTGAAACTGAGTTTCATGGTCATCTTTGTCTGAATTCTTCTCTTTTTCTATTTTTTTTTTTTTTTTTTTTTTACTTTTTGCAATAGCTAATAAATGTGTTCTCTGCCTCCATTAGAAAATCTCTTTATTACTTCTGTATTTCACTTATACTCCATAACATTTATATTATTTAATTATGTGAAGAGTTCTGGGAAATAGTATAATGAAAAGCATTGTGGAAAGGAAATGTACATTGTATTGTAATTTGGTTTGGATACTTTAGTGTGTTTATACGCTTCAAGATTTTCTTCCCTAATAGTTAAATTCATTTATGTCACAGATGTTTGGTTATTGGTCTCCTGCTTCTTCTTAGAGGTAATATAATTGAGCACCTGCGTGTGGGGACAGAGGGAATTGGGGGTTCTTGATTAATTTTCTCCAGCTATAAATTATTTATTGTCTTGTACCAATCTCTTGTCATCCTCTTTGGGACTCTTTTAAACTGTCAGAGATACCTATTTACTTTTAATTGATTGCTACTCTGTGTTCATTGAGTTTTCCTAGATAACAAACAGAAGAAATATTAAAACTAGCCACATCTTACTGCAATAGGAAAAGGTGGCATTATACAAATTATTGCTAGCAATGGAGTCTAATCTTTTGAAGTACTGAATTGTACATAGGAAGATCTGATTAGCCTCAAAGAATGGCTAGTGAGTTTAAACTTCTTGGGCAAACTGCTGCAGCTGACCCAGACTGAGCACAGGGATGGAACATTTGAACTCCAGAGGTCCCTTCCCACCTCAGAAATTCAGTGATTGGGCGACAGAGCTACTTAAGCATCAAGTCATCTTTTTCATGGAAAATTAGGAAAGTGAATTGAGCGCCTTAAAATCTCATCCAAAAAATTGGGCAGTTCCACTATTTATCCAATCTGTTCTCTGCACTGATTCTCTGAACCTAATAGTACTTGTCTTCTTCAGTATGGCATTTGCATATCTGTTAAAAGAATTAAATCCTTACTACATTTTATATTAATGTCATATTATAACTGTCTCTGTTTTAACATATTCTGTCTTTGTAATTTACCAAGCATTTATCCCACAAGATTAACTAGGCATATTGGAAAAACCCTCTACCTGAAAATATCCAGAGAACAGCAGTAACAGTTGCCTCATGAGAGTAGAATCATTATAATATACCAAATCAATAAGAGGCCAAAGGTGTGGCACCAGAAAGGTCAGGAAAATGATAACAGCATTTGGAGGAGCCAGTGAAACTGTTAGCAATATAACATCTGGCTGAAGTCTTGATAGACTTATAAATGGATTCCTCTGAGCCATTTGTGGAAAACATCAGGATACAGGCAACTCATACGGTAACTGCCTACTTAAGTTGACTTTAAAAAATATTGTAGGGATGCATGGTAGAATTTATAATCTACAGTAATATATTAGATGTATCAAGAGTACTGAAATATAACTACAATTTCCTATGTTGAAATTATCAGAGATAAGAAAAAAAACATTCCAATTCACCACTAATCTCTTCCATAAACCCTGGACCTTACTGCCTGAAAAATTGTTCTGGTTGAAAAATGGAAACTTTTAAAATGAGGGCGCTCATCTCTGCCTTCAAAATATTTATTTTTATAGCCCGGAAGGACAGCACACTCAAAATACACATTGTCATACGGGATGCGTACCAGGCCTTATCAGCAGAGATCAAAAGCTATACTATCCCATTAGGTTTTAGTGGGAAGGAAAAATGATGATACATAGCATATTGCTATATCTAAAGCTCTTGTCACAGTGCTGCTGGCATGTTGTTGCTCAGTTTTGATCAAATTACTTTATATCCATATTTTACACATGTGATGAGAGATCCACAAGAAGATAATTGAACTCCTCTTCCCTGGACAGTCGAATAAATCCTTGTGCTCTCTTTTCAGTTACTACCTGAATACATTTCAAATGGTCTACTGCAGCCAAAAGCAGCTAAAAATAAACTGTGTAGTCCCTTCTCTATATTAGTGTCATGTGTCGTTAATAGTAATTTCTGAAACCAATAGGCAAAGAACATGCAATGGAACACAAAATCTGCAACAAAAATCTTAAATTATTTATCTTGATTACTTTTTTAATCATCTGTGCAGTTCTGGGTATTATTAACTCCATTCAAAAATAATTAATATACTAATTGAAACACAATTTACATATTCTATACTACAGGCATTTGTATTTACTTGAATTTTAAAAAGATATCTGCAGTGGTATTGTTCACCCCAACGTATATTCACCCTCCTCTCAGAAAAGAACACTTTCAGAAAGGAATGGCACTTAATCCAAGCTGTATTTTATATCCAAACACAGTTACACCAAAAATAAAACCATCATAACAGAGTACCCATATATACATTGCAATTCTTTAAAGGAAGAATAAGATTCACTCATTTAAATACAATGCATGAAGAACTGGAGTTTTCATTTCCTAACCAAGAATATTGATAGTATTTTAACTAAGCCATTATCTTTATTCCACCTCTAGAAAGACCTTATCATAAACCAGCGGTGCTCAAGGCATACTAAAATTGTAAGGATTTTCTCTCTCAAAGAATTAACACAATGTCCCTCTGGCACTGTTTAGAAATTCTTCATTTGCTCCACAAACATTAAAGAGCTGGAAGAGCATAAGTGTAAAGAGGGAACACCAAATAAACATTATTTAACTGCATTCAAAATCAGCCTAATGTAAAAAAAAATATTTCTTGAAGATTATTATCATGCAAGACAACTAATAATATAAAGGACAGGAAGTTTTCAAAATTCAAACCTAAGTGGCAAAATTTGTAAATATTAGTGCTTCTGCACCACGAGATTATTTTTCATTAGCAATTAAATCAGCCTTTTAAAGCAATTTCACTTTCTGTGGATCAGCCCTGTTTTTTTTTCTCACTTTCATTTCTTTGTTAGTCTGTTGTAGGTAGGCCACAGTGGTCTTATACCAAGATAAAGTGTTGGAGTCAACGATAAAATATGTCACTTTTCTTCTTATTCAAGTCAATTTTAGTAATTTTGCACCTCTCCATAAAAAGCAGATTTCAGCTTCTTCAGAAATTTGTTCAGAGGGTGTTGAGCTCTTGTTCCTCCTGACTAGTAAAGATGGCACACCGTTTCAACAGGGCGATGGAGATCCCAACGTAAGTGCTGACTTATCTAGGCTCTGAGGACTGTGGTCAGTGCCATGAAGTCCAGTTGTAAACCGTTCTGCAGTGTGTCCCTACCTCAATGAAATTTGTATGCATGAGACTGGCACATTAATGATTAAAAAATTTCTAATCATAAGTGTTTTAAACACAAGTGTCTCCAAGATTCCTCCAGAAAGAAAAGTACTAGTGCCAAGCAAACATCTATTCAAAACAGTGTAAATCTTTATCTATGGTATTTCTCAGACATTCATTCAAGCCCTTTTTTTTCAGTTACAACTATCTTTCTAATAGTATGTGAAAATGAAACTTACCCAGGGAGAAAGACATCAGGCTCAGACTTTAGATTTTCTGTAATTCAGTTTGAAAATAAGTGTCATTTGACAGTACATGTACTTAGAAGTGAGCTTTAATATTATCTTTTTTTTTTTTTTTGGTTTATCACAAATTGCATGATTCCAAGTTTTATCAACATTATGCTACCCCCAACAGTGTAAATACATGGTTAGTTACACCTACACATGGCTTTCGTACATCCTTTAACCTTTAAAGTAAAATGAAGCTTAATTTTGATATACAGAGTGTCAACTATAGGGTTCTGAGTAACCTGGTCCATTGAAAAATTGCCCTGTCCACAGCAGGGAGGTTGGAACTGGATGATCTTTAGGTGCCTTCCAACCCAGGCTATTCCATGAATATGATTTTATGAAATACAACAAACCAAAGGCAACTATCTGGGCAACATTCAAGAAAAGAAAATAAGAGTTCATGCTGATGCAAAACAACTGTAAAACATAGTTCATTAGAGCATTTTCATTTTTAAGATACCATGAGCTCAAAAAACGGCCCAAACACAACGGTATGGAAATGCAATGCAATGAACAAGAAGGGTAATACAGCTGAGATGCTAAATGGATCAAATCCTAAAGACTAGTGGAAAGGAAGAAGAAGGACAGAAAAAGTAAAGGGAAGATGATCTGCATGGAGATTCCATGAACCAATTGTGTAGAACAGGAAATCTAGGAGCTCTGGGCCACCATCTCTGAGTTCAGCTCTGTCATTCTTCATTAAGGGATTCTGAGATCTGAGTTTCTGCTACAAGTAATTGCTATGTATTTCCAAAATTATAGTAGACAGTGCTAATTCTCTCTGTGGTGAAGGTAACTATTGCCCTTGAGCATGGAATGATCTGGGAAACGAGTTATCATTCAAATGCTCAGAAGAGGGGATATGATGGTAGTAGAGAAACAGACACTGGCATGTGCAGCAGTCATGGGTAATGCTTCATTTACCTCAATAGCTCTCTTTTTCCCTGCATCTCCTTCCAAACTCCTTGCCAGTTACTGATTATTGCTGCACTGAGGTGAATTAGTGGTGCTTTAAAAAGAAGGGGAAAACAGCATAATAAAAGATCTAGAATGCATAATATGAGAGAAACATGCAACACTGAAAAATAAAATTGTTAAATTAATATATAAAACCTACGAATCTATAATATTACCACTTACTCTTCTGTGACATCTGTGACTTAGTACTAGCAGCACATAGTACAGTCTTTCAAATGAAAAATTTAATTAATTACTAATTTGAAAAAGTGTGTTAACACACTATATGCATACATACAAGGAAATGAAGATAGGAATATTTTTTTTGAAAGACTGTTTAACATAACCCTAGTTAAAGCTTACATTTATAAAATGTTTCCATATCAGGGCAGCATATCTGCCCTCAGAAGGGGAGTGGAAAAAATGTTGGAAATAGCGGAAAATCGATGATTTTTAGGTCCCTTCCAGCCCAAATTATTCTTTGAGTCTACAAATGTTTGCATTTATGTAATACCTATTACATACTTAATATTTTATTTTGGATAGAATAGACACATGCAGGAAAATTGAATATATGTGTAAATCAGCCTTGATGATCAATTTCTTCAAATGGAGCCTGACTGTATTTTCATTTGTTCAAGTCCAATTACTTGAAGAAATGAAGTTGGAGTTATAATTAGACACACCTTGTGATATATGAAGATCAGATATATTTTTATGAATTTATTAAACAATTATTCTATTGTCACTTGTCCTAGAGCAAAACATGCAGTTCAGCTCAGAGTAGTTTCAGTCGCTGCAAAGTTGATCTCTTTAACAGAAATCTAAATAAAAATGGTGACTTGATGTATGCATCAAAAGTACCCTCATGTCATGACCCACAAAAGGATGTGACACACTGACTGGTCCTTTTGACTGCTTTGAGCCATACACAGAGCAGAGATGTTCAGTCAAGGAAATCATACTAAATACAGTGTAGAGCTAAAACTCCAGACTTTATGTATGGCAGATATAAATGCCAACATGTCCTGCTTTGATCTGCTGATCCTTCCCTACTGGATTGAATTATTTACTAATGTAAATTTAGTCCATAATTTCTGGTGCTTTACATTCAAGTTCCTGACATTTATGAGTTTTATATAATAAGGACTATTCCAACTAAAATTCTTACTATGCACAAATTACCCTATTTTTTTTGCCCCCAAATCAACTGCTTAACATCTCAGATCCAGTCTAGAATTCTGGATCTTTTTGTGTCAGCAGGAGCTAAACTCTTTTGCGATCTGAATGCTACAATGTTCAACTCAACTATCTTCATTGGACCAAACTGGTTTTGACCAGTCTCATCTTTCAGAATGTTCTAGGAGATATACCCATTTTTCATACTAAATGAAAGTGAATTCGTTCCTTAATTTTGACACAGCATCCTTGATAGCAGATGTTAAAACCTCTTGTTGTCTACCTACAACAGTGTGGGATGGAATCAGAGAACCTGTGCAGTACAAGCCAGTACATGGCAGAGCAATACTATACCCAGTTAAGACAGCTTTGTAAGACTAAACTTTGATTTCTTTACTCTATTAAATCTCCAACAACTATCAAGCTGGATTTGCTGTGTCTGTATACTTATCCCTAATCTTCTTTGACACAATTTTCTTTCTCTTCATATCTGTTTACTGTTATTCCCCCATCCTTGCTCATATTGCCACCAACAGGTGGACAAATCAAGTAAACCTCAGAAACATGTTCACTCTAGCAGAAAACAAAAGCATCCACATCAAAAAAAAAAAAAAAAAAAAAAGCAGAAAAGAAAAAAAATGTACATTGAATCGCATTTTCATTAATGCGCTCAGCCTTTAGCTGAGATTTCATGAGGTAAATGGCCCAAATCAGGCTACAAAGACATTTGAAAATGCATATATATCTTAAGGCTCTGTATGGTATTTGGCTTTAGAACAATTATTGGAGAATTCAATTAATTTTGCAGAGTACTTTATGCTGATCTGTACATGTCATAAAAGAGAACTTCAGGCAAAAATAATGCTGTTTTTTGGCATGAACATTGCAAAGCAAAGCAATGTCTCCTGGGACAATCTCTACTGCTAGCATTTCTGTAGCATCTTGGGGGATTGGAGGGGAGGCAAAGGTGGGAGGGATTATGTTGTTAGCACTGAATACTTTTCAACTCTACAATTACCTTTGAGTAATGGCTCTTGAGTAGCCATTTCGGTGTGGGATCCTTCATCATAAAGGCAACTTGTATATGGTCAGTCTGAAAAAACAAGGAACTGTGTGGGTGCATTGAAAAGCTAAAACCAATTAAATTGTCATCAACGTTTTGCAATTCAATATTGTAATGTTGTGAATTAGACAAAGTAAAATAACTTTATATAAAATTCCTTCTTGCATGACCTTCGGCAAAGTTCTGAGCAACACAGTGCTATTCAGATAATCTGATAAGAGGGGTAACATAAACGAACAAGACTTGTATTTCTAAATTACTAGTTTGGTCCAGTGGATGAAGTGAAGGGGCAGGAGATCTGAGATCTCAGAATAGAAATATTCTTAAACCTCACTTGTACACACTAAGTACAGAGGAGTCCAAGAGCATCAGTAAATCTGCCTCAATGATTCTGTTCTGCAGCCATGTGAAACCATGTCATGACAAACTAACAGAGCTCAATAATGTCTCTCTAAATTAAATTAGCAATTTGGTTTTTGTTCTGTTTTTTTTAAAAAAAAACACCTACAAAGCGCTAATGAGCAGAAAGATCAGGCTCAATGTTTTTGTCTCATTCTATAAACCTTCCTCATTTCAGTGTGAGGACACAGGAGAAAGGAACATTTTGCTGCACAGTTATCAATATCTCTAACATGTGCCTTCAACCACTCAAGGAATCCATTTAGGATTTTGGGAAGGATTCAGTTGCCTAAATGTTAGTGTATAATGACTTTTGAGGCACTCTTTTGAGGCACTCCAAGGAAGTAAAGACCTATACATTAGGATGATAGATACCACAGTGGACTTATGAGAGAATTGTACCTTTCAGTAACAGCTGGGAGCCAGGCAAGACAGCATACAGCATCTTATGAGCAAAAACTTATTTATGCAGAACTCAAACGCATAAAGCTATCAAGGTATTTATATCCAGCCTGACTCTGGCAGACACACAGAGCATAATGACAGGTCTGATGAGTAGATCTGAAGGACAGTAAGCATGAAATTATCTCAAAGAAGGAATTTCCTTCCCGTCCCTCTTTCTCCTTCAGCAATGGTCTGTTGGCACTGTTAAATTCTGTTGATATTTAATAAAAGCTAACATCTGTGCCTTGCTTGCCTCCAATTACAGAGTTTCATCCTAGGGCCACTTTGGAGCATCTTACAAGCACTGATGCTTGAAGCACAGCTATAACAAAAGAATGGACTGACAGGTTTTTTTCTGCCTCCAGCTACCTTTATTTGTTCTATTTTATTTTTATCTTCCTCATATTTGCCTTTTATTTTAGTTGGCCACCCTAAATGACCAGCCTGCAGCAATGGCACCCCTGTAGGACACTGTTTGATCAATCTTCTTTTTATGCAAGGCCTCCCAGGAGCCAGAAAATATCGGTGAGGGGTGCTTCCATGCCCCAATTACATGCAAAAACACATCACCGCAGCTAGAACACTGTCAGATCTGCTGAATTGTCTGGAGAGAATTATAGGGATTCTTTGTCTATAAGCCATGATAGATAACGTGAAAGTACAGCTTAAAATTGTTAACAATGAACTCACTATAAGAAGGTTATCTCAGAATTTCTCTATAAAACTTCTTTAGGGTTAAAATTCACTTCAGATCAAGTTCAACATCTGTCAGCAAGAAGCAAAAGCTGGAGAAAAAAAAATCTGCCCAATTTTATCCATTCTTACCTCTCTAAGTCTTGTGGAACTGCTGGATGACTAAGAATAACTGGTTTAGAACCTCACACTTAGAAAAAAGACAATATGAAATAAGAAAATAAGAATGAAGAGAAAATGTAAAAGAAAATAAAACAGCTCAACTGATATCTGAGTTATATTGAACCAGGCATGCTTTCACTATCTAGCAAGCATTTCCTACTCACTTAAATTCAAATGTTTCTTGATTTTTCAGGCTCTAAATACTCCAGTTTTTCTGCAGTGCAAATGTTGGCCTTTCCTGAGTCATCACTGTTAGTGATGATCATTTTTATAAATCATTATTAAATTAGATTTCATTTAAACAAAATATTGAGGCTTATTTTTCTACATAATCAACTATAGCTATTTCATAGAATTTCTTAAAACTGTTAAACATTAAAGTGGCTGATATATGTGTCTAGTTCTATACCTTTTATGTGCAGTTTTTTAGCATTCTTATATATTCACACATCCTTTTTTTTGCAGATATTATGTAGGAAATAGTAAAGTTGGTGTAAATGAAAATGAACTTGGGTGGATAAGTTTCTGAAGTTATGTTGGAGTGCATTAACATAAACTAAAGAACTTGGTTTTTTCCATTTTTAGTATTCATGACATTATGGTTATAAAGCTGTGAAAATTCACAATTTAAAAACAAGGCCTTTCCAAGGTATCCAGGGAGAAAAATGGTAGTACATTTGGCAATTCTGAAATTTTTGGATTTGATTTCTATTCCTTAAACTGGCATGTGCAACATCAAGAAGCATTATTGATCCAGCTCAGAAATGTATATATAATTGTCTGTGCAAACATACAGATAACTGCATTTTTTTCCTGTTTTACTGCAAAATGTTACTCTGGGGAGATGTCTGATATTCCCATCACACTAGTCAAAGCCAGGCTTAATATAAGTCATTGCAAGCAAGAGAAATTGGCTACTTGCACGCCAAGAATTCAAGTTAGATCCAACACTCTCTGAAACATAGCAGATTTTTCCCCTTTTCCCCTAAGGACCTCCAGGTTATTCAGCAAATGGAGCTGAACCACTCTACCATTTTTCAGTCAGTGTGAAATAGCCCCTAAATGGAAAAGCAGTCAGGCTGAGACACACAACTTCAGACACTGATTTGTCATCCAGCTCAATGAATGCTTTACTGAAGAGCACCAAGAAAGTAAATTTCTTTTTATATTCCTATCTGCAATTAATTACAGATTGAGTCTCGCCACCCAAAAAACCCCTAGAATAGACAATCACTACTGATGAGCCCTGGATCAAAGAAAAACTGAGCAAACACTACATCTGTACTATTCTCCATACTTGAACTTGCTTCTTAATAGCAACAAATAAAATCCCCTTTCTCTGCTCATAAAAAGCATTTACGTCTGCATCTTCAAACTCTAGTTTCACTCAGGACTACATAAGTGAGTCCATTTTTCATAAAAATGAAATTGATTATAATATAATTTATATATATTTTTGAGTAATTAATATCATTTTTATGGCCTAAACACCCTCTTATAAAAGTCAGAATGATAGAATACCTGTAAAGAACCGGTATGGACTTTTCTTCTTATTATTTTTAACTAAATACAACACCAAGTCATTCATTCTAACCCTTTTTAAATCAGTAATTCTTCCTCAGAAAATATGGTTTCCTAATATACAGGATGAGATGGACTCACAAAACCTTTTTTATATCTAAAATGTCATAAGGTAGGTCCATTTCTCTGAATAATTTTAAGGCTAGAAATTAGAGCTCTATGCCACTAGAAAAGATTAGTTTCCCAGTTTCTAACTTTGGAGCATCCCAAGATACTGGATGTTAATGTCATGACATTTTAGATATAGAGAAACTCTTTTAACCTATATTTAGAGATTTCAAAGGCTTCCTCTACAACCTTCACACAAGTGGACCCACAGTAAAAAGAGATCTAACTTTACCTTAACAGTATGAGATAATCCATAAACATACTTAAATGCTTTGATATGCACCCAAATAGTTTATTTCTAACATGTGGCATGTACAGAAAATATGATGAAATGATTATACATTTAAGGCTTTACCACTATAAATGTAGGTCATCCAGAACAAATAAAACTGATAGCAAAACCTTTCAGAAAAGGTAGCCTAAAGGGAAAAATTTTCGGTCCAGGCTTAGAGTACTAAAGAATAAGTCAGCTTGCTTATTTATTTATTTATTTATTTATTTATTTATTTACCACAGAGCGAATATTTCTCTTTAAAGCTGCAGATTTTTCATTGCAGAGGAACTGTAGAGACTATAATATGGCATTTGTCCCCATTCTTGATGAAACTTTTGTGGTCTTTACTTCAGCACCAGAGGTTGTACACAAAAAAAACCCCCAAAACTATTGATGAGCAAACACAGGAGTTTTTATAACATTTTGTGATGTCTTCTGAGGTATAGCTGTGTGTAGTGGTTTCAGGTTCCCCAGTTTCTGTTTCCTAAATTATGTGTAGTGGTTTGAGTGCCTACTAGAATTATTTACTCTTTTTCTGCTGTGAAATAGGATTAGGAGAGAAGCAAAGCAGGTTCAAAACCTAAAAGGATATAAATACAGGTTTATTAACAAAATTGCAAGAGAGAAGAAGATTAATGTGAATCAGAGTAAAACCTTCAAAACACCTCCCCTCTCCCCCAACAACTTCTTTTCTTTCTCACAGACAATGTATAGAGACAAAACTTGGAACTCTAGGTCAGTTACCACTTATAAAATAGTCTTTTGTCAGATCATTTAGAGAGAAGTCTCTTTTGGTCTGCCACGGTAACTTCCCACAAGACAGACAGTTCTCTTGTAGCATTTTAATTCTCACAAAAGCAGCTGCCCTGGAATCTGCAGTTGTGAAGTCCCTGCCGTATCAAACAGCCTTCCCACATCTGCATTATAGTCCATGTAAACTCATGAGGTACCATTTTAAAGATGAGTGGTTCAAAGGCAAAGGTTCTTTTCATCTCTCCCTGAGATCATCTATATCTCTTGGAACAGGGGTGGGCAGAGCTGGGGGCAGAGCTTCATCTTCATCTCATCTTTCTCTGTGTTCAAACTTCTCATAAGATCATAACTACTTCAATATTTGCTTAGTCCACCACAAATACTTTTGCTTATATCTGCAATCTCAACACTCCCTTCTCCCCAATGCATATATTTCATGATTTACAGGGATATTCTAGTATATCACATTCTGCAACCATGGCTTTACCAAAGAATTTCAGCCTGAGACTAAGCCCCTTTCCACCTAAGTTTCAACTCCTCCTTCAATGACTTTGATATCTTCATATTGTCTCTCTACATGTCTTCCTTCTATCCTTTTCTCTCACTCAGAGAGGCAGTCGGGCCCACTTGTTCCCTCTTCCCAGGCTGGAAGAAAAGAGAGCTTCCTGGGATCTTCCTCTGGACCTGTGTGGTCCAGAGGTGGATCTAGCTCTCTAATATGTTAATTAGGTTGCCAGTATTTTAAAACTAGTCACTGGTTGGTTTAATCACAGCTTTTCTTAGAAAAGTCCCTTCTGTGCAAAACCAGCGCACTGTGCATTTGTTCAACAGTATATCTTAAAATGTATTGAGAAATACACATGATTTTAGAAGGTCAATAGACAGGACCCTTGGGCCATTTATCTTATGAATTTATTTTTAAAGTCTAATAGTGTTGGATTTTATTTGGTAGATATTCTTCATCATCGTCACCCAACATATATAGTAATGCTCACCTAATTATAAAATAGATTCCATTCACAAAGAATGAAATTTAGCAAAATAAGAAAAGCCTAAAAGTTATTTTGGTTACCAATATTTTGTAAGGTGAATACATGAAGGTCAGATTGTGCTGTACTCTTGTCCTTGTCCCTGGGAATAGTCATTTATTCATTTTTCAGGCTAGAAAGAAAAAACTATAATCTTAGATATTTCCCTAAGATTAACATTTTTGCTATGTTACAAATTCCCACGACAAATCTCTTAAGATTGGTTTGAACAGTTCTTTATTAATTAACGGATAAACCATGGTCAAATACCCCACTCTGTCACCTGATGAAAACGTATGCAAAGGAAAAGTGAATTTTCATTAGTTTGAAAGAACATGTCAAGCATGTTTTATTTCTTCCTTTTCCTCTACAAATATTATAGAGTCATCAATATGCAAGCCTATCAGAAGATACATGTTACATTATAAATGTTACTGCTCAGCAGAATGCTTAACACTTAGGAAGCAGACCTCCCAGAAATTCAGCAATTTAGAAATTGCCTTAAAATCACTGCAAAAGTAGATGTTCACGCACAACCAGTTTTCCCATAAATGAGGCTAATTCATATTAGCAAACTGTCAAAGAACCTGTCATATTCCATTGTCTTTCCAAGTATAAAAAAATTTAAAAGATTACAAGACTGAAATAATACCCCAAAGGAATCCTGGGCAACAATTCATCTGGTTTTAACCTTCGTAGTTTTAAATTATATTTACATCTGATTTTAAGGAGTAACTTTTTGTCCTGATTGTATATATTGAAGAAACATGTTCTGTATTTTTATTTTCAAAATATTCTCTCTCGGGTTCGTTCAGAGGGTTTCCCGAGATTCAGGTGGTTTAAAGTCCTTTGCCCTCTGGAAAGCCCCAAGCCAGACGCAGAAACAACACGGAGTCCTCAGATGTTCTTTTTCACGGTTTCTCATGTTGTTTTTTATTTCTTATCTTTTCTTTC
>VZUI01097804.1:0-16716 GCA_013401135.1 Cettia cetti | reverse complement strand
GCCTGCCAGCCCTGCCCGCCAGCCCTGCCCTCCAGCCCTGCCTGCCAGCCCTGCCTGCCAGCCCCTGCCCGCCATCCCTGCCTGCCTTCCACCCCCTGCGTGCTAGCCCCTGCCTGCCACCCCCTGCCTGCCAGCCCACCCCAGAAACAACCCCCACTGCCTAGCATGGCTGGTTAAACAAGTTTAAAGGAATTTAGGTCTGAAGAGTTGTGATTGGGAAGTTTAAAAATACTGAGTTATTTAGTGATCACTATTCGTTCTTGGATAAACGTGGGGATGCTGTCTGGTATGAAGTTAGTTGCCCCTTCACTCCCTCAAAGTACAGGAATAGGTGTTGTCCTTGTATCTTAGAGGCAGACCTGGAACCTCAAGACCCTTTGAGACAGCCCAGATGACAGCCATCCTTCCCATGAGCTTCCCAGTGACAGTTGTGGTCCCCACCCAGCAGAGCCAGGTGCCAGGGCACAGTCAGCAGCCCCTACAGGGACAGAGTGGCATGCCAGGGGTCTCACTGTGCTTCACAGCAGTTTGAGGAGTATAATAAAGCATTTCCTGCAGCTTCAGCTATCTCAGAGATAAGTCTGGAGAGGGATCTTCATGTAGTTCTAAGGAAGGGCTAAGAAAAGACCAAGAAACATAAATCTTCAGCTATTGATAATCTGGAGAATGTATCAATTCCATCACTGACTGTAGGATAAATATGAAGGAAATGAACCTGGGTACTTCTGCTTCATCAGTTTCTTGTTCATATCCCAAAGACACATATACAGGTAGAACTATCCTGTCCTACAGACAGCCAGTCATATCATATGGACACCCCTATGGGAAGATGCAGGAGGCAGGGTCAGTGGTCTCTGTGTTCTGCATGCCCCTGGAGTGTGGGATGCTCAGTGCTGTCTCTCCAAGGTCTGTGCCTCTGGTTTCCTCCTGCCACTGCTTTTCATCACTTACTCCTCTCCTGCATTTGTTCAGGACCTATTTTTCCAACATCCCTTTGGTCACAGACATTTTTTGCTGATTCCCCACTAGGCTGAAAATAATTTGCACTTTATCACAGTTGCTAGTATATTGGGAGAGCAAGAGACCACTGTGTGAAGTGATGGGAAAGGGCTCTCTGGCACTCTGAAAGCTTTAAAAATCTTGCTTTCAGTTTGGAAGGGAATTTCAACTAAAACCACTGAAAAGCTCTTCAGAAAACACTGACTGTACATTGTTTTGTGATTGTTCCCACATCCCTTGGAATTCTCAACCACAGCTCTGTGCTAGAGGCTAGATAGACATGGTGGGTACTTCTGCTTTTGCTAGCAGTGGGATAGCAGGAATGCAAGCTTCCCTTTGATGTCCAGAATCAAAGTATTGACAAACAGTAGCAGAGGGATGTGAGTTTTGAGGTTTTATCTTCCCTCAAAACAGGAAAACAGCCTATCTTCAAGGCTTTTCCCAATATGTTTTTACTCTTCTCACGAATTTGTTGGCATTGTTTTCCTTTTCTCTCCTTCATACAGGAAATAAGCCTGAGCTCTCTCACACTTTCCTTGTCATACTATCTGCGCAGAAACATTTCAGACTCTTTGTACTGAGCACTTCATTTCTCAGCCACATCTTTTCAAGAACTGGCAGCCTGCAGAATAGCTTTGAAAATAATTTATTTCATATTGCAGCAGTCTTGTATACTGGAGCTGTCTTTAACCATTCCTGTGCTCTTCTAGTACCACAATATAATATTGATTTTGTTTCTGTCGTCTTCAGATGTTTGGTTTGCAGCTGTAACTGCACTACACTTTGCAGCATGGAGGAGTAGCTGGTGTGGGTGTGCACAGCAAAACAGCCCTTGGAATTTCTGAACAAACATCTCACACATGGTCACTTTCAATTTGCAGGGAACTTAAGGTCATCCTTCTGGCCTTTTATCTCCATGTTCCTGTTCTTCTGTGTAGTTATTTTAAAACAACAATTGTTTTGGGTGTACAATTTGCATAACAAATGGGATTGCTTTGCAAAGTTTTGGCTGAAAACTTTTCTTTTGTAATCTGCTTTTCAAAAGGTGACAAGTCATTACCCGGGCACGTTTCTGTTTCAGTTTTCACTTGCTTTTCTGATGCTTTGTTTCCATAAAACAGGAACTGTTTTGGCCTTCGGTTTCGTTTTTCTCATACAATCCTGGTTTGAAAATTTTGTCAGAAGCAGGAGGCAATGGAAATCTGGATGTGCTACTGCAGGTCAGCAGAACTAAATCACTTTCAGTCCCTGGTCCAGGTACTCTAAGCTTCAGCTCTACTCTGCATTGCTAACTGCAATGTAGACACACACAGACTCCTTTGAAAACTAACTACACAATATAATCAATCCTCCTATTTGATGCACGGTGTTCCAGTTAAGAAATAAATACGACGTATGCTAATCACCAGAGTTAATGGCAGTCTGAGTCGAGCCTTGCAGACCTCTCCTAAAGACAACATGACTCATTGCTCAGGGACTTTTTTTAAACCATCCTTTTTATACTGAGGTTGGGGAATTCCAGTGTGATGAAAGAAAAAATTATCATTTTATTTCACTGTCAGAAATCAATGAGGTTTGGCGGCTCCATTTTGAGATCAGCGTAGTTCAGATTGGTTATAGTCCCTGCTCCACTGAAACCCTGAGAAGAAAAAGTTGCAGTCAAGCATCTGCCAACACAGCTTTAAGCTACGTTCATGCCTTCCTGGATGAGACATGGTATAGGGAGCAGCCTATCTACCAGAGCTTGTGAGAACAGGGAGCTCTCCTCCCTTCCTGTCTTGGCTGTGCTTCTACACAACTGCATCCTATAAAAGATGGCACAGCCAACACCTCTGCTGCACTGCTTCTCTGAAAGGCAGATATTTTATTCTCTCATATATGTGGACCCTGGCCTAAACAGGACAAGAAGCAACACATTGTCACAGTGTGTCAGAGCTGTGCACAGATAGCACAGACACAGGCTATTTATACAGTGCAAGGTGTTAATCAGTCCATAAGTGCAAAATCTGGCCCATGGCTCTTGAACTATCTGACTGCAGCAGCCTGAAGGCTTTCCTTTGAAAAGCAGCACAGTGTGGGAATTTTGGCAATACAGTAATGGATAAGACACTTAGAAAATGCATCTAGATTAGAGGCTCCAAAGTGGGGTGGAAGGTTTTTCTGAGTGCTTAGCAAGAATGGTGCTTAAGAGCTGTACAACATAAACTGGGCCCGGGCAAAACAAGCTCTGTGCCACTGAGACCTTCAACAGGTCAAGTCTATGAAACATGGAATGGGTTCAAAGCTGTGTCCTGCCTTTCCTTTCAGGCTCCTGCGTGATGCCGTACACACATTTTTAGATGTTTCCAAAGGCCAGGTACTGCCTTCCCAGGTACCTCATTTCCAGCTATATGGCATTTTGGAGGAACACCACTTGGCTGTGGACACCCAGCACTGGCAGAGGTTGATTGCCAGCCTCTGGCACCCTAGGGCCAGTCCTACCTTGCCCCTTCCAGGTCCTTCGGTCAGGTGGCAGCCTTGGAACCCTACCCCACACAGTGGTGGGCAGGCAAGGCAGGCAAGAGCAAGCCCAGGTGGGTCTCTTCCTGTTTTCTTCCTGAGTCCTGATACTGGCTGGAGAGATTCTCTAGGGAACTGATGACAGAGCCAAAGAAAGTCATCTTTCTTACTGTGTAACCATGAAAAATCAAACCTTTCCAGAAAAAAACTTTGTGAGATTTACACAAATGGCTGTGTGAGAAGGAAAGGCCTCACAGCAAAGCTGCCAGCACTATATTGGTCCTTTGAATTTAGGAGCTGAGTCCTCTGCACTTTGTGATGAAATAAAGGTAAGGTGTTTTTTTCATGAGAATGATCCCCCTTATTCTGACTTGCTAACCTGAGTAAAAGCAAACCTACACATGACATCTATAAAGCACGATACGAAAGACAGAAGTCATGTATTATGCAGATTTTTTTTTAATTAACAAGATGCTTTCATTGTATCAGTTTCTGCATTAGAAAATCTTCATACACTCTGAAGGCTGCCTTCCAGAAATGATGTTTCTGTTGTGCTGCTAACCCTTCAGCTCTTACTTCTTTGAAGGGTTCTAACATTAGAAGAGTCTTACAAACATTGCTGAGAACAGAGACAATAATTTTTAACTAGAACTGTGAGCTTTTTGTATAGAAAACCTGCACACATATAAAAAACTCCATATACACACAGAAGTGCTTTCATGAAAGATGGAAACTATATTGGCAGCAGAGTAAAATCTACACAGCAACACCTGTATTTCAAATTAATCAAGTGTAAGGCAGGAATGTTGTTTTTTTTTTTTCAAGTATTCTTCCTGGTATACTTTCTAGACTCATAACAGAGCTTTCCCTTCAAAAAAAGGAATATTCTGCATTTTTAATGTAAGCAAAACCTTACATTGATTGAATAATGCAAGACCATGTATTTAAACCATACCTTTTCTTCATATACTGATAATTCTTTTCCTCTTGTAATGAATCCTATAGCTGGAGGCTTATATTGCACCTTTTAGTAAACAAGTCATAAAATTTCTTCCAGTCCTTAAAAACCAAAAAAGGCTAAAACTTTTTTAAAAGGAAAGATATTGCTACAAAATTTGTAATTATTCCTTTTGCATAAAATGACTTGAGCTCAATCCGAATTGCCAGTGCAAATGCCATTTTAAAGCTCTGTTATTTATATTAGAAAAATACTCATTCAGAAATAATTTTCAAATTACTCTGCTAGGTCTCTTCCAAACTACCAGTATAGGCTTTACTTAGCTCAGCACCATCATTGCAAGAGTTTCTACTCTCTTGAGTGCAAGCTTTGCTTTGCTCAGTGTGAAGATTATTACACCGTTCCCCTTCCTGAGAGCTGGAAATAGCTGCCTTCAGTTTTTCCTCAATTTTATCAGCTGCAGCACACATTTTTAACTCTCTCAGGCTGCTTATTAGGGTTCCATAGGCTCCCTTCATCCCATGGCTTTGATACCAGACTCGAAACAGCCTAATCTTCTGTTCAGATGTATCACCAAGACAATCCTGAATGCTTTGGTCTATGGCAGGTTCTGATACATGGTGGTGACGAACAAATTTCTTGACTTCTGCAAGTGTCATCTCTGCCACAATACCAGGAACGTGGCTGCTCAGGTCAGCATCTAGGAGTGTAAAAGGAAATGAATGCACCTGGCACTTGTATCTTACTGGGTTTTATCATCTTCATTCAGATTTGATACTTCTCCTATCCAAACCAGATTAAGTTTCAGGTATTTGTGACTCAGTATGGTTTATGTGGGATTTTTTACAATACATGGCAGGTCTGTTTCTATATGGTCCTACCACACGCTATGTATTTCAAAGATTTAGGCTTATATCCATATTGCTTTCTACCACCTAAAACAGGGTATCAGTTCCCTTTGTAACCTCTTCTGTCCTTCTCTATCACTGAAGTGTGGTCACTTCTCATGTACCAGTTTTTCACAAAATAGCGTTGGGAGAGGTCCTGAAACAGGACAGGTCTTCTGTTGTGATACAGGCTTAGAGCTTTTATTTTTTCCTGTTGTGTATCACTCCAGTGGATTTGCCCCTGAACATAATGTAGGTTTGTGAATCCTCAATCCCACTGTGGGACTGCTCCCTTATCATAATTATCCATGGTTATAGAAACACGCTTTGCTGTTTCCTAGTGTCTGTACCACATGCAGAACTGAAATTTGCTTGTAGACAATGAGTGATTGCTCCCTATACAACAGAAATTCCTCCTGAGGCAAGACTTCCATGATGCCACTAAATGCCTTGATGAGTAGTATATGAACTGGCACTTCTTTAGCAAGTGTTCACTTTTCTGCTGGAATGACAGGTCTGGACAGTGGCAAAGTCTACACAAAAATACTCTTTTTTTTTTAGCTTAGGACTTATGTATTGGTATCTATGTTTTTTCTTCCCACTGAATTTTGAGAAATTACTTGTTGTTTACCTGTGTCCATGAGAGGTGCATTTTCCTGGAAAAAAAAAAAAAACCAAACAAAAAAAAAGGAAGAGAGAAATAAGTGGAAACAAGCAGATATATAAGAGGATAAATACGTTTCACTTCTTTAATTTTGTTTTAGTTTTCTCCATGATTACTATTTTATGAGTGAGAGAGTCAGACCAGACAAAGAGATCTCTTTTGACTTGGGTAAGTTTGGAGAATCACCTCACAATTGCTATTGCCTAAAATTATTAATGGGGACAGGAATATCCTGGCTTGGAGGAGGCCTGATGATTTATGAAGTTTTGATCGGGGTCATGTGACTTAGGAAGCATTCCAACAATCCTAAAGAAGTAAATACAGGGTTTTTCTCACTTCTCCCAAAAGTGTCCTCACAGTGAAATTTACTTCATTCGTGTCATGGAAGAGAGGCACACAAATGTTTGGGAGACCCAGTGCAATTTAAATGGAAAACTGCATAAAGCTGAGGTTTTTTTATGATCAAAGCAACAATACTTACGTCAGGCCCTGATTTGTAAACTCCATTATTTAGGTGCTCATTGATTGTAACGCCCCTCTGTTTTTTCTTCCCTGAAACAAAAAAAGCATTTTTTAAATCCAGGGCAGGATATCTCTCCTTTGGACTCCAAGGATGTAAAATTGTATTTGAATAAGCATCTGAATATCTCATTCAGAGTATAATAGGAATAAGTAGGGAATCACTTACACCAGAATATTGCTCCTGCTGCTGCCAGTAGTGCTACCAAAACAACAAAAGCACCAACCCACCACAGCATTTCTGGTCCTGTTGGAACATTGGAAAATTCACACTATAGTTAGCTCAAGAAATGCAATACCAAATTTTAAACAAGACTGTGTCAGATTTTAAAAGCCCTCCTGTTGTTTCCTAACAACAAAAGCCAAACACATTAAAGACATACCTATGGTGAGTTGCCCCAAGAAAGGAGCACAGTGATCAGGGGAAAATCATACTCTGCATGTCTGATGCCCTGAGCTGTCAGGAATCACTACGGCCAGTGTCTAGAGCAGGACAATTGCAATTGCCTCTCAAAATACAGCATGTGATGGACCTTGCTATGATTTAAAGAGGTACCTTTTGTTCCGCATACAGTGTCTGAAGCTGAAGTACATTGTTTTTCAATTACACCACTTTCACATCTGCAGAAAATATGAACACAAAATTATTAGGGGATTTTTTTCTCTCTTTAGCTCTTAAGAGAGCAAATCAAAATCTTCTAAGATATTTATCACCAAAATATGAAATATTTTGCTGATAAATATGCTGGTTTCATATTCCAAACCCCTAATCTTCAGGTTTGGAATTTAATAGGCATGAAAATGGCATGGAACTTTGTTGTAGGGGGAAAACATATGAAATTATTTTTCAGTGTAACAGTAGATCACAGAAAGACAACAGGAAAGCTCAGATACATTATTACACTTTTTGAAAAGCATATAGAGTGGATCTATAAGTTTTTCTGCATGCCATTGGAAAGCCTTCATGGCTGCAAATTGAGTTGACTGAACTCAGCTCAGCTGCAAATTAAAATTAGTATGCTTTCCCTGAGTGTAGAGATTACCTTAGCCTCTGTCTTGAAAACAGCTGGAAAAAAATGAGATTATACATTAATGATTTCATATGTAGTGATGAAGGCATAAACTTACGTGGTGCATTGAATGCAATTGTCACATCCTACAGAACTGCAAAAATAGTTCTTTGCACAGGCACATTGCGTGTTCTCTTCTGGGGTACAGTTCTTTACAACCTCCATACCTAAAAATAGATTTATTAAAGTGTATCAGTTTGAAAAAGGAGGCTTCTGACCACAAAGTCTTGTCCTCAGACTTGCTGCTAGCTCCACCTCCGCTGGCACTGGCAAGACTTAATACACACACAGGGCTTTTCTATGGAGCTGTCAGAGAGACCTCTGCTGGAGGAGAGCTCAGAAAACTCCTCACACAACACAGTTCTTGCCAGAAGAGGACTCATTCAGCACAGCCCAATCCCAGCTTCTTTTTCCCATTCAGAAGTGTAAAGCCAGAAGGAAACTCAGAAGATCACACAGCCAATCTCCTCACTTGATAATGGAGATAGTTTCTTTGAACTCCCTGACAGACAAGACGTTTTACTTCTGCTTGAAGACCTCCAGTGATGAGGAATTCCACTCTCTCCTTTTTGGCCAACATATCCATGTCATGTATTCTTCTTAAGAATCAAAGCAAATTATTAATTTTCTCCTATCCTCAGTTTATACAATAATACTATCTCCATCTATTAAAAAAAAAACCCCTTCTGCATTAAAAATTACTGTATCTACCTACTGTAAAAGGTATTTTCATAGGCATGTAAAAATAAAACAAATGTTTGAATTACTACATTCAGTGCCCTGCTGTAATTTGAAACTTCTTTATGTTTCAGAATTTGATGAAGCTCTACTGTGAAACCAGTGTTGAAGTAACTCATGGAAATAGTGAACATGAATGATCATAAGAATGGTTCACATGGAACTTCAGTGGTAATTTTCCTCTTGCCTATTGTCAGTCTACTAACTTCTCTTCAACTACATTACTGTCCATGGAACATTGTGACTAGCCCATTACCCTTTTCCTCCCTTCAGTTTAAATAATTGTGATACCATATAAAATACTGAATTGTTTTGCTCTTACCAATTTCATCATCTATGCAAAAATGCTTATTATAGTAGCAACTTAGAGGAAAGTTTTCTGTCCATATTGAGGTCCTAAAGGAAGGAGAGAGCACTAGAGATTGATATTCCAACAGGTGATCTGAGTACAACCAAATTGGAGTTGAGAACTGTCTCTCCATTCAGTACACCTGATTCTGGGTATGAGGACTGAAGAACTATCATTCCCTAAATCCAAGTAGAGCAGATCTACAGGACACCTGGTGAAACTGGTAGGAGATAAATTTAATGGATTTAAAAAAAAAAAATCTGTAATGGGCATTTATGCAACAGGTAGTGAATTTCTGCTGTCACCCAGCAAGCTCCTGAACAAAGGGCTCATAAATAAACACTGAAATGACTAGGTAGGGGTAGATCTTCTAATGTCCTTTCCCTCGCTGTGGATGCTGGTAGACTGCAAAAAACAGACCACAGAAAGCAGACAGGTTTGTTTATCTCTAAACAGCACCTCTTGCCTCCACTGCTGAATGCAGAATACTGGGGGAGGTGGGCCACTGGTCTGCCCCTGGAGGGATTGCCTTATACACTGTCCCACACAGCATCCTGAGCTTCAAAAGACATCAATCATTTTTAAATAATACTATCAATTACGTGAAAGACTACAAAAAAAAACCCCCATCATTACTTCTTACATCCCTCTTTTAAACAGAGGGTGAAGAAGAGGGAGAACTTGCCTCCCTTGGCTCTAACCAGTTTGTACAGTGTCTGCTTTGCAAGGACTTTGGCCAAGCAAAGGCAGATACAAGGAGAAATAATGGACCAACTAATTTTCTTCCTACTTTGTGCTTGATGAAAGGGAACTGGAGGATAAAGTTATTACTTTCTTACAAATTCATTCATATTCTACCACTAAAAGTTTTGAATCTACATGTTAACCACAATTAAGGTATTGTGGAGACTTTTCAGTGAAATCCTGTATAAAAGAGTCATTGCTACAGTTGCTATTTCTATAGACATACCAAATTTGCTGTCACACATTTTGCATCTCCAACACTTGTCCAAGTCATTGAGGTGATTCATGAACTCCTTTCCTTTCTCACATGGAACACAGTGTTTGATAATGTCCGTTGGGCAGGTGACATTTTTAACAAAACCTGTACAGACAGAAAACCAAAATTTAAAGAGATGCCACCAGCTCTAAGACTAACATCAGAATTTAATTTTTTAATCCCTAATACTTTTTGATTCCAAATATGGAATGTATATTCTCTGTGCATGTGTAGATGCACTTCAGGAATGTAGTATGCATAACATTTCATTATCCCCACTCTTTCTCCAATTAATTACTGAAGGAGAACACACCAAACAAAACTGTACATGAAAAATTGGAAAACCCATGAGTGTATGGAATCTTGTAGGCAAAAGCATGTGTTTTCACTTTTTCAACCTCTTTCAAATATGTATATGTTAATTCTTGGCTCTTTTGTAATGAGCATGTTATGAGAGAACTACTCTCTGAAGTGAGAAGTTATTGGTGCGCTGAGCTCAAGAAATATCTTTGAAGTGCCTCATGTCCTGTGACAAAAAAAGATACAGCTGGAATGAAGCACTGCATCCAGGAAACCACCTCATGCCACCTCAGTATCCCAGCACAAGGCAATTGTGCATGCTGTGGTGTCCCCTGTTAATGACTTCTCAACACAGGCTTACAGTCATACTCACCACTTTTACATTTCTTGCAACACTGAGTATCTAACTTGTACTCATCCTCATTGCAGTTAATGTCCCTCCTGGAAATGATCCTCCTACTGTAAGTTATTAGAGCTTCAGTATCATTTTTGCACTTTGTTTCAATAATTAAGACAGCCACCTAGGAGAGAACAGAAAATTAGACAAAAATACTGTTTAGGACTGTAGGTGTGTTTTACTACTAGCAGAGTCACATTAATAGTGACTATAACTATAACTAAACATACTGATATTCACTCCCTTACTAAAACTGTTCATTACTTTAGATTTAATGGACAATGACATATTAAAGCCATGAACCATACCACTACAGACATTCTGCTTTCAAATTATTTTACAACAGATCCATTTCTTTGAGTTTTTTGCACTTCCAAGTTAAATTGCATAGTGCTTGGGGCTTTTTGTTTGTTTGTTTATATTTCTGTCATTAGGCAGTACAGCTTTACTAGTGGTCCCTGCCCTGCCTCTTTTCATGATAATAATAAAACACTGTGGCCCAGAGGCCAAACCATGGGGGGGGGTTTATTAATTTGGAAGAAGGAGGAAAATAATGAATCATAAGCAACATTCTTCTCAGCAACATTTTCTGGGGAATTCTATATTTACTCTGCATGCACTAAATATGAGATATCTATATAATGGAGCTATGCATGCTGACTATCATTTCAGTTAGATGCAGAAAACTCTTTATGTTAAATTACTGATAAATCATTTTGGATATCAAACTGGACTCTCAAGGGAAGGAAGTGTTATCTGTTGCAAACCAGCTGATGTAACCAATAACACCTTCCACAGGTAGTCACTTCTTTTGATTCTCTAGTCCATTCACAAGTGAGAAGGTGGAAAGAATTTTATTTCCTTAGCATTTGTCTGTTTAAAATGTATGTAATATTAGTTACTGGACTGAAATTAATAAGGCCTTTCTTTGCACCTGGAGGTGAAGCTACAGCAGCTGAAAGAGCAAAATTAGCACTAGAGGAGCTCTGGGTATGGACGCTCAGCCCATCACTTCCCCTGTTTGGTGCTGTCTCTTCCTTTGATGCCAAAGCTTTCAGGGTGTTCTCTTTCCTCTGAATCCCAGTGTAATGATGTTAAAAAATTAAAGTCTCCACAGAAGCTTTCAAATGGATATGTCAAATTAGTGTGATTTGTTTTCCTTTTTCCTAGGAGAACTGTCTCACTAAACACTGGATTATAAAGTCAAAATAAAAAATAATTACTAAAATCTAGTCAGGGATGTGCAACCAGTCTGGTTTGGTTTTGTTTGTTTGTTTTTGTTTTTTTTTCTAAAGCAGTATGAAGGAAATGTCCAGAGAGTCATGCAGAAAACAGGATATAATCAAAGAAGGAAACAGATTTCTAAATTACTAGTGCCAGTAAAACTGCTGATTTTACCAAATGCCTGCAAACATAGTGTGTGCAGAGACGTGCTCCCTCACAAGCAAAGCTCGCTGCCCCTTGTTTATGCTTTTATAAAAATGAGCTATGCTGCATGAGGGGCTACAGAAAGATAACATCTTCAGATGGATGCCCTCTGCTCCTGCTCACGGAGATGAACTTCCTGCTACACTTACAAGAAGTGGGGGTCACTTCTCAGAATTCGACACTTAAGCAGCACCAAACACCTACATTGGTTCTGCTTGCAGGGATGTCTTACAGCGTATTCCTCTAGAAGGAATAATGACAAAACATTGAAGACTTTTTTTAAAGCAACACACTAATTTTTTCAAACTATTTTTTCCTATTGGATTTGCACCCTCTTAAAAGCAATCCACTTGCTATTTACAAATTTTGGTGTGTCTTATAGCAAAAAAACCCAAACAAACCAGAAAAGAGTTATTCGTCATTTAGCTTCCTGTGCACACCTTAGTTGCTTTTTCTGTTGTCACTGAGCAGTAAACACTAATATCAGAAAGGAAGTTTAGGGGTTTTTATACAGGCAGGGATGATAGGTGCTTTTTTATGCCACATTCACTCAAGCAGTGGTTGTATGTTCTAAGCCAAGAATGACTCACAGAGGCTCTCGTTTAATTTTCTCAACCTAAAAAAAATAATTTTCATATCTAAACTGAAGACTTAGATTGCACTAAGCAGTCAATGGGAATAAGATCAATCAGTTGGGACATCTATCCTTAGCAGAATCCACAAAAATTATCATATGAGCCCAAATTTTCTGGTTTCTCCACATTTGCATTGCCCAGACAATGAAAAGAGTTTTCTACCTGGTCCCCCTCCTTCATTCCAACAGAGTCCTCCAAAATGCATTCACTAGCAGGTATTTGCTAAGGACACTTTTATGAAACCTGTTTTCATCTGCATTTCCAGGGCACAGCGACAAGACCTTAAATTTCTTTGAATACTTGTGTCATTTGGGGATTCTTCTTCTTGAAGTATTCTTCATAACAAGTCAATCTATTTCAGCTGAAAAGCTTCTGGAAGACACATCTTATATGTATGTAATCTCAGCTTTGGAAGTGTCTGAACATGTAATTTGCATACAGGACTCTTAAAAAATTTACAATGTTAACCCCGAGGGGAAAAAAAAAGTCTGTTTTCTCCTGTTAGCTTTATAATACATTTTATTTTTAGTAAGCCACTTCTCCCATTTCTGATCTATAAATGCTGATGAATGAGAAGACTGATAGCCACAGAACACAGCCTTTTTTTTTTTCCACTCCACATTTGTTATATGGACCAAGGTGCATGAGCTCATCAGGGGCTTTCTAAGTGTTAAAAAAGGAGGAGGGGAGTTTCCTTGCTTTTTTTTTGCCTCGTGGAAGTTGGGTTGCTAGAATTAGCTCCATTTTAATATGCTTTTCTCTGCAATTAATCTCCCTTGCATTAGCTGCCAGGATGGCCTTTTTGAAGAGTAATTTCAATAAAAAAGTAATCTTAAGAGAATTCCCTACTCCAATTCTTTCACTATGGTACGAAATTTCTGCTTCCAAAACTTCCAGAATAATTTTTTCTCCAACTCTTTTTTTTTTCCTGCCACCCACCAGGGCTGAATCTCATAGTCAGCACCAAAATAACATCTAGTATTTCACGTTCTAAAATCTTTTATAAAAAAAGAACAAAAATACTCCATTTTTAAAGTCCATCAATGGGCTTGGTATTTCCCCACAAATAGAAGCACCCTGAGCTTCGTAAATTCCAAGGGAAATGCACGTGTTTAGTGCCTATGAGAACAAATAGCCTCAGACTGTCCAGCACCTCAAAACACTCACTGTCCAAATTCAATCCACTACTCTTTCAAATCTCAGCTGACTCACATTGCAAGAACATATTGGGGCTGGGAATTGTATGATTGGTTATTTTGTTGGGTTCTGCTTTTCAGAAGTACTGTAGTACTGAGCACCTAGTAAACACTATTTGGAGAATTGGGAGTGATATTAACAGCTCTCACCTGGCTTTGTTGAGGCTAAGCATGAATTAGAGCTTGACAGATAGAAGTCTAGTAACTCTCCCCCTTTTCCTTTTGTAACCCAAAATGGTTTTCTTGTGACTTTCCCTTTGTTCAGTGAGCTACTGTGAAGATAAAGGCCGTTACTGTGGGCAGATGCACAGACATGTTCCCAGAACTGGGGCCCTTATATTTTCCACTTGAGTCTTGGGTCGTACCATCATTTTATGGCTGTTTATGCATGCACATGTAAATGTGTGTATTAGTTTTCCATGACATGAGGAAGAAAGGCAAATGCAGTCATTTAGGAGCCCTGTTTTCAGAGGAATGTCTTCTGAACTTCCAGAAAACCGCCTGCTCTGTAGTCATATCATAATTACAAAATATTTCCATAACCGTTCACTCTCTGGCCTATTCCCCTAGAGTGCTGTCTCCAGGTGATTTTATGATGGTACTTCACTCCCCAATCACCTGCTGTATGCCCAGAAATGGTTTAAGATGAACCAGGAGGTGGGCTGGAGCCTGGGAATGCCAGGCGCGGGCTCGGTTAAACTCCGGCGTGCTTCAGACTGCCACTGGGGTTGTTAATTCATTGCCTTTGCTCCATCTGTGTTCTTGCTTGCTTAGGCAAGAAGCTTTTATCTTTCCCCACCTTTTTCCCTGGACTCCAGCAGAGACCCTTCAGTTGCTTCTTTTTGGGGGTTTTCTTGTTTTTTTTTCCACTTAAACTCTTTTGGCTTGCAGTCCAGGGAGCCTACCGGGCTGGTGGGAAAGACCCAGGCAGCAAAAGAAAGGACACTAAACCCCACCAGTTCTGCCTGCTGTGAGGAGCACACCAACACCAGAATCTCAACAGTTTCCTCTCGACTTTTCACCTGAGCGGCTGCATGGATTTTTTTCTTCCCTTCCCTGAGACAAAGGGAGCAGCCACCATCCTTGCCTCCTAGCTGTGCGGGGGGCATGGGGTCTATAATTCAAATTTTTTTTCTTTCCCGTGCCTGGTGGGTATCTTGCTTTGTTAATAAACAAAGATTTTTCACTTTCACCCCCTAGTATTAAATTCTCTCATTGGCAAAATTGGATTAGTGGAGCCCTTCTGTAAGAGGAAATGTTCATTCCAGAGCATTTTCTCCTAAAATTTGTCTCTAAGCTGAGACAAGTGTGTCTCTCAGTGGTACATAGTTTTGTCACTTTTTCGACATGGAGAACTCAGATTTTTCTAACTTCATAGACCATTGCTATTTTTGCATGACTATGCCTAAATCTTCTTTTACTTGAGTGCAGCATGGAGTTCTTTGCAAAACTGAGGTCTCATTCAACAAACTGTTTTCATGTTCTGGTTTAACCAAATAATATACCAAACTCTGACCAGGTTTACTATTTTATAAGTGGTGAAATAACATGCTAATTAAAACCAATAACTTTTTTAAAATAGAAATGATGTAGGAATGCTAGTGTCTTTCTAAGGTATAATGAAATTTGGAAACAATTGGAAAATAAGAACAGAAATTATATATTCTCTGGAGCAGTGTTATAAAAGAAAATATTTTTAATCTCAATATATATTCTGAATAGTTCCAACATATTGAGCTACACTGATGTTTCTGCCACTGGTTGGTTGCTCCTGTACATGAAACGGTAATACACACTTCTGTCAGCAGATGAAAATCCTTCTTTGTATTTAATTACGCTTTGATGATTTGTGCAGGGGCATGGATAGAGCACTCTGAAATACTTTGAATAGTTTACTACTTGTTATGCAGTTAATCAGATCAAAATTTGAGTGGTTTATACATTAAGACTTGATTTTAACCTGACAAACCACAGAACAAATTGCGTTTGTTAGCAACAAAACCATACTGTAACGAGACTTCGAAGGTCAGCTCCAGTGAGTTGTCTCTGAAACGGGAGAATTGGGGCTGGGGCAGCAGTGTGTTCGGCACTCACGCTGCCAGGCAGGTGGTGGCTCTGCCGTACGGCAGGGCTCGCTGCCACCGGCCTCCTGTCCCCTCCCCAGCCCCGGGCTCGGACAGCTCTAGCAGGGCGCAGGCTGAGCCAGGGCATCCACACATGGCCAGGTCTGCCCAGGTGTCCTGGCCTGGAGCTTCCTGCCCCTGCAGCCCTTTGGTGCAACACGCCTGTACCAGCAGAGATCCCTGTGCTGGCCACTGGCACATTTCCTTACCTTTCCTGTTGACAGCAGGAGTTCAAAATGGATCTCTGTGAAGGCAACTTTACTATGAGAGGGAGACACGAGGCCGAGGCTCTCAGAAGCTGCAGGGACTCCATGTGCGCACAGGGCATGGTTCAGGCAAGAAGGGAAAGCCCTGCCCTACTGCTTCCAGTAAATGCTGCACCGTGACGCCAGGCTTGGACTATTCCTCTAGCTTCTCCTGGGTCACTGTCATAGTGGTTCAAACTCCTCCCCCACGGGTATTTGCTTTTCTGTTGCCTTCCCAGCTGGCTGTTAGGGGTCCGCTGAGGTGCAGGGCAGGTCGGTTTCAGCCCGGGCAAGTCCCGCAGCTCCCCGCTGGCACAGCGGGCACTGCCTCGCCCGCGACTCCGGCCGCTCTGGGTGGCTGCGGACCGCGGTGCCAGCTGTCCCTGCGTCCCCCCACCTACAGCTCACGATTCGACAGCCACCTGCATCCATCCCCTATTTTTCCGTCCGCTTTTACACAACACGCATTTCACTTAGCACCCTTTAGAAGTGCCTGAACTCGAAGACGAGTTTTTTCCACTTAAAACGTCGCCTGACGAATTGACTGAAATGTCGCTAACAAGTCTGACACGGCCGGTGGCGAGCGGCCACCGGGCAGCGCTCCTTGCCCGGCGGCGCCGCACTCCTCGTCCCCGCCCGGCCCCGCCGCCCCGCCGGGGCTGGCCCCGCCGCCCGCCCGCTGCCCCGCTCGGGCGGACACTTACGAGGA